>CABFPE010000206.1:746220-768772 GCA_900660155.1 Hofstenia miamia | reverse complement strand
ATATATATATATATATATATATATATATATTATATGACAAAAATTTTTTTTTCGATTTTCAAAATGCATACCCTCTATATTTTTTACTAATGCTATAAGATACTGAAATATAAAATTTCGTCTTCCTAGCGTAATTGCAACCAGTGCGACCGAGCTTCAAATTTAGTAAAAAACGTTATTTCGTCTTGATATTTCGGTCTGCTATATTATCACTATAAATGTTATATAATCACTACAAATGTTATAAAATATGTGAATAAAAGTAAAAATTCAATTAGATGAACATTAACATTTAATTAAAACCATAAATTAATAACATCAGTAAGGGTAACTTCTTTTTAGAGTTCCTGCACACAGCGCAGCAAGAACTGTTTTTGTTCCTCTTCAGCCCTTTCAGCTGTATCATTTGCAACTCTCAAATAACTTATTTTTCTGTTTTGTAAAACGTTAACAAAGATTGAATGTCTGTCCCGTCAACACGTCCTCTTACGAAATTAAGAGATGCTTCAATGTTGCTAGAATCGATGCTTTTCCAATTTTTCCTTAGGTTCTTGAATATCGGAACATATGGGCAACTAGTAATTTGCTTAATCTTGCATTCACAGACAGCTTTTAGGACCAATTCATAAACATGATGACGACAGGCGAAAAGCACCAATTCTCTTTCTAAAGTTTGATCCAAAATAGCACATGCTCCATTGAAACGGCCAGTATTAGAAGCTGTTGTGTCGCAGCACATTATTTGTACTTTATCGAGAAGGTTCCAGTCAAAGAGAGCTGTTGCGACAGCTTTAGCTTGATGTTTCCCAGAAAAATGTTCTAGTTTCGCACTGCAAGTAGCTGTTCTCTATCGTCAAACGAAGCAATAACTGGCAATCGTTCTTCTTTTGAACTTCGTACATCCAACCCTGGCAATAGTTTTTCATTCCAATGGACTGTGACTACGTCGGGTACATTGTTTTGGAATTTAGATTTCATTGCTTCTGTCCTAGATTTTCTAGTTTCAGTACGAATCGCTGAATCGATGATTTGTTAATAGAGAAGTCATCACTTCTCAAACCAAGCGCTTCTACCACCGCTTTAAGAATGTAAACGGAGTCTCTAATGCTTAACTGGCATAGATCTAAAGTTGCAACTAATTTAAGTGTAGTGAGATTCTTTCTACCTCTTTTTGAACTTTGTCTATGGCAGGGAACGCCCGGCAAGTTAAGTTTGGAATTCAAGATCTGTTCTTCGTCTGAATTTTCTACTTTTTCTAAGTTATTACTGGTGGAAGTAGATGCAACAGCTAGTGATTCTCTTTGTCTTACAAATATTTCTTCTTCCAATCGTCGTTGCCTATATCTTTCTTCTTTTTTCGCCATTTTTTAGTCTACACTACCGAAACATCCCGACCGACCTGGCTGTCTATGTTTCATTAAAAATAATTTTCTTCAAAGCATCAGCATGTGCAATATCAAACAAATTATCAAGATCAATTTCAAAATTCTTTTCTTGGTTTCTAAACGTTGCCTTAGTTTTCTTAAAAATTTTTTGCAACTTTCTCCAAACACCATATAGATTAAGAAGTTTCTTAACGCATTTAGGAAATGCCCTTGCTGGAATTCTTGTTTTTCCCAATATACGATACACTCTCTAATCACAAGATTTGCACTTTCACTAACAGTCAGTTTAACCTCGCGAATATTGTAAAATAAAACTGATAGAACTTGTCGATTAGAAGGAAATTTTGCACCAATTATTTGATAGCTAGGCGATCCAATTAGGAAAATATTTTGTTGATCACTCCGTAATTTCACCGACGTGTTTAAGCACTAATCAATGAAGCACTAATAATCTAAAGAAACACCTATGAAATGACAAATAGAACATGTACTTACAAGTCACAGCGCAGAAAATACACAACTTGTATGGATAAGTTCAATTAGCAAGTCGGCACGAGGTTATCGTTTATAAATCAAACTAATATTTATTTTTAGACAATATAGTGCTAATACGAAACTTTTAAGAAGACATGCGTAAGAAATTATCAAGCTTGAAATGTAAGGGACACTCTAATATATATATATATATATATATATATATATATATATTTACAAAAAAAAATATATATATATTGTAATTTTGAAAAATTTTACTGTTATGTTTTTTCTATGTGATGAATGCCATACATAGCTATAAAATTACAACAGTCAGTCTTGAGTAAAAACGTAAAATTTTGTGTTATTTAGAAAAAGCTTGATATGCATTGAAAGGATCAAAGTATGCGATGGAAATTTGGATTGCTCCATCTTTGGTATAAATGACGTTTCCGATGAAAATAATTGTTGCAAAAATTCGTCGAATTTTGACTGTGGAACACATTGCATTGATCAAAGTAGACTATGTGACCACGTAAACGACTGTGGTGAGAGAGCAATCGACGAATATTTTCAGTTTGGTTGTTTTAATAAACCAAATGGTTGCGCAGCCAATGAAAAATTTAATCTAGAAGCACAAGCCTATTTAGAGGTATTAAAAAAATTAGTAGTATTTTTGTAAATCAATTTGTTAAAAGCTGTGATTTTAAAGTTATTAACTTGCATGTATAAATATGCAACATTAGTAACAAGCTTATACTTTAAACAATAAAACTTCAAATTCCACGACTCCACATACCAAAATAACTTTTCTACTATTACTACAAATCCTCGAATTTTCTACAAGATTTTACTTTTATGAAATTATTTATTTATATAGCCTTGTTTTATCACCATTAAGATAACAAAAAAATTTAGAACTGTCTAATCTAGGTGCATATTCTAAGATATATAAATATGATTTTTCTATCCTCACTAACAGTTAGAATCAGTTTACCTTATAATTATCCTACCCTACCCTTAACCTTAACCCTAACCCTAACTTTTAGTACCCCACTTATGATATTGACACCTACAAAAAGTTTATTAATTGAATATGTTTAATTTTGATGTGCATTGCACAAAACAGTTTTTCCTTTGGCCAGGTGAGGCATCATCTGATATTGCGTTTTGTTAGTACTTTTTGAGGGCCTGATTATTTTTAACGACGTACCTCACAGGTGATATTGAATATTTTGGGGCTCAAATATATTTAATGTCCTACACAAAGTAGCTTTGTTTGTTTTTTGCAAAGCTAACCAAGACCAGAAGATTTGTTGTAATAAGCAACTGATTGCATTTTTACCGAATTTCATAAATGTGCAAAAATAAGGATAATTTTTGAAATAATTAGTTTTCTTCATTTTCCACACAGTAAAAGCTTCAATTGTTATTGTGCCAGTATCAAGGTAATGACAATTTTCTGAATTTTATGGGAATTATTTAAAATAATATCCACATGATTTACATTAGTAAAAAAATTATGCCAGACTTATCATTCAAAAAATCTTTCTGTATTCTAAGAATGCCACAATGAAAGTTGCTAAACTGGTTCCAAAATGTTAGGCTTGAGTACTTATTGTCAAAGTGACAGTGTTCCTTGTTTTAATTTAACCCTACGGGTACGGGTGCGTGCGGGTAAAATTATTATGGGTACAGGTTGGTACAGGTAAAGAAAGACTAGATCCTGTTCATGAGTCGATTTTTGCATCCCCCTCATGTATACCAATGTAGATTCTTAAGAACTGTATATAAGCAATGAACACTGAATTAAATAATATATGGAAATTGAGATTTATCGTAGATATTTGGTTCGGTTGAGATTTTTTAGCAAACCTCTCTCACTGATAATTAATTAATTATTGTGGTTGCCTTTTGAATTACATGGTAATTTAATAAATTTCGAATTATTATTGATGATTGCAAGTGCATACCACTGCATCCCTGTTACTTAAAATATGCTTGAAGGAGCAGCCAGCATTGCAAGCAACACTATTATTTGTTGTGTTTCTTCTGTTAATGAACTTTTGGTCAATGTTGACCATTGGCAAAGGTGGACGTGGGCACAGATTTTCGTACCCAACCCAAATTTTTAAAATAAAATAACCGCAGTTTTACTTAGAAAAGTAGTCTTCCCCATTGCAAAGTATTTTCCACGTATGTATACTATCATGGTTTGCTATAATATAATTGCTGACTTTATATCTGTGCGTGATGAAGAATATATAGACTTCTGTACACACGTAGGACACGATGATGACCTGACATATCAGTCTATCATGTTCTAAATGTAGAATTCAATACTTCATGTTCCATCTCATTTTAAAGTTTACAATAAAGTGCAATATCAATATTTATGTATAAAATCATTCGTTTACAAAATATCTCAAAGACTTCGCTACATTAATCGAGCAAATGTATAAAAGTTTCAATAAAAAAAGGAATTTCTATCAAAGACAACTAGATTAAAAGTTATAATCTTTGTTTGTTTCTTAGTGATTTATTCTCGATGATCAAATGAACAATTCAATTAACAACAATGCTGTGAATGAATTTGAACTTGTTGATTGAAATATGCAGTTTCTCCACCAAATCTTTCTCATTGTGTTGAATGTTATACAAGGAATTCAATTTGGATCACAATTATCGCGCGCTTCCACATATGGGCTTGTGCCAAGGCATTGGAAAATTAGGGCTACATTAAAAAATGGACTATTACGCAAGTTTCCACAAATGAGCCCAAAACCTGTGAATTCAATAAACTTTATAACAAAGTGATGACAATTAAATTTAAAGTTTTTTCATTTCAGTGTGCAGATATCATTATAAGTTTTTAAGATATGCAGCTTTTGGTTTGCTAAAACAAGGATCATAACGTAGGCCGAATAAACATTTATTTTACACCCATGACCATCTATCAGTGCTGCTTTTGAAGAATAAAACCTAAATCATACAAGCAATATACCTGGCACTTTTAAAATAATTTATCCAGAATTTTAAATAAATGTGCAAACCCGAACCCATCCCCGCGGGTGTATACCCAACTCACATCCACCCTTGCAGACCATGTTATTAAATTTAACCGATTCATTTAACAGAAGCTGGAGAGAGCATTTTTGTTTAACTGATCTGTTGAACAGATTTTTTACTAAATATTTTTGAATAGCAGAAAAGAAAGGCAACAATTGCACTTTATAATGCCAAAATCCTCTTACGAATAGCATTGTAACTGCGATGGTTTTTTTGAAAAAATGATGTTTTCAAATAAATTCACTCAGCATTAGAGGACAAATTTCATTCCAATTTACTAGATAACAACTTTGGTAAACTATAGCAATAATAACACTGATCTTTTGAGCAGATCTGTTAACAAATTTTGGTAATTCATTGAAATTTACATTACATTCATTTTATAATTGTTATGAATTTCTCAGGTATACATCACACATTTTGTTAATTTTTAATTATTAGTGAATAATTCAAAACAATACCTTTGTATTAGAAATGAGCTCGGTACATGTTTTATGAAATTTTTTCCACCGCAGAGAAAAAAGTTCACCGCTAACCACCGAAATTTCCGTTTTTTGCAGCAAACGACCATAATAGTTGCAATTTTACCACTGTATACAGCAACAATAGCGATTTTTAACATCGTAAGAAAAGAAATATTTCTAAGTTGTTTTTTTAGAGTTATGTATCATTCGTAGGAAAGCTTAAAGACAATTTCTTATGTATTTTATTATTTCGTTCAATTTTATTAGGGTAGTATCAAATTTTCCATTGAAATATGTAAAATTCACTTTAATATTTTGTATGTGAAATATCTTAGTTTTGCTTCAGAAACAGTTTTTTGAGAAATACTTTGAGATTTTATATCATAAAACAAAACACCTTATCTGAATAAATTTTATGCCACCGCAAGTTGTTTTAATTCTACCGCTAACAACCGCAATTGTGTAAATTGCTTCCGCGGTATTACCGCGCCGCAGTAATCTCTACTCTGTATCTCTGACCAGTACGACCTACTATGTGTACATATATCGCGACTATGGGCGGGTACGGGTAAAGTAATATTAACCGCGGGATGGTAGCGGTGGTAAACTATGCTACCCCGGCCTTGTCAGCAAGCAGAGCCAGACAAATATTTACAAGAAGATTGTTTTGATTTAATAAAAATTGCATTAAATTCATTGTCAGCATTATCTCGCCAAAATTTTAAAATTTTTGTTATATTGTTAACAAGTGACATACCACTTGTAAGATCAGATTTTGGATTTTGAAGATTTTTAGATAACGGTAAAAGAAGAGCAGAAATATTTTCCATAATAATTAGTGAAATTATGAATTCAAAATTAATACCTTTCAGTAATGATAAAGCATTTCTTCCCGTTTCACTGAGTTCTAATGAAAAATCCTCAAGAGTCTGAATTACTTCAGAAAATATATCCAAAAATCTAATAATCGATGCGTGTCGTTCAACCCAACGAGTTGGGCAAGAGCTTTTAATTTTTCTGGCATCAGACAAATTGGCAAATTTGAAAAATCAGCTAGTTATGAGTTAATGTAAATTTCAACCAAAAATTCAATTTCGTTGCAAACATATATTTTTATTTGGTTTCAGTGAGAGTGCAATCATTTTTAAATTATTTATTGCTTTAAGTAAATTTTCAACCTGTCCGATATCCACCAACGAAGTACTGTAAATTAATTATCCCACTGGTGATATATAAATGGTTTAATGCATTTGTAAATCTATGGATATAAAAGAGTAATTATGTAAGAAACTTCAATCATATTACTGTATCATTAAAAGAACTTGAGGATGCTGATAAGAATACAAGTTAAATTATTTCAAAATTATATCTATGATTATAATAATAATTTTATAATGAAAGCTGCTGGCTGTTTAAAAATATTTATTACCAGATTCCTACTTTTTTTTAATTTAACTTAAAAATGTATTTTAGGTTGATTATGAATTCTATAACTATTATGTAAAAGAAGTAAGAACCTTTCGTAGCGATGCGTGCATAAACCCAGTGTGGAGAGAGCAGTTCTTAAACACTCGCTTCAAGTATCAATATCTAAATAAGGAAACGTTCAGTGCAATTAAGCTCACACATCTACTAGTGTGCTTAGTTGGCTTCTTCTTTGGAATTCCATTAAACATTTTGTGTTTTGTGGCCTTCTTCAAAAAAGTGATTTTCGAGAAAAATATTAACTTTATATTTCTTCTACTTAATTCTTTTGTTGATACAATGAATCTTGCTTTTCGATTGCCTGTAATTTTTATTGACTATGCATTTCCTTCTATGATTTACGGACCTACTTTGACTTATACATCTCATGGTGAATATTTTCTACCACCAACATACCTATTCATATGTAAGATAATCAACTTTTGTCGAGGATTGAATCGATTCATCTCTCCAGCAGTCCTAACGTGTCTTGCAATTNGCAAAAATTTTTGAGTTTAGATAAAAATTATAATGGCTTTCATCACATATCAATTAAATTGTGGAATAATTTAGAAAATGAAACGCGAATAGAAAAAAACTATAAAAAGTTTAGAAAAAAATTGAAACAATTTCTTCTAATAAAACAGTATACATTAGGGGACGGTAATACACTTCATGCATTCGAAACATACATCTAACATTGAGCACCTACACAAACATCCACTCAAACATTATTATATTATTATATATTGTACATATTAATTTGTAGTTATTTATTTGTTTATATTTTATTTTTCTTTTGTCATGTGTTAGTTTGTAGATCTTGTATACATATATTGCGCAATAAATTTGCTCTGACTTATTATTATTATTATCCGACAATGCATGCTATTTGAGAAATGAATTTTCTCGCAGAAACCGATGTTATATATGGGACTCTTGGGCATAAAGTCTGTGTGATGGTGTGAGGGGGGGCAGTTCCCCAAAATCTGCCCGATTTCCATTTCTGGTCTATACGACTATATGCATTGCAATTGAACCAATTTGGATAACTTAAGAATTAGTTGGAAAATTTTACCTAATATTTGGCACATTTTGATCAAAAAATAATAAATTTCTGGAAATTATTTAGAAAGCTTTTGTAAATGAGATACTTTTGGCCCATGTATTATTTTCCTTCAACTTACTGTTGAAACGCAAATAATTTAGTAGAAATTTTATTGGAAAATCAGCAAGATATGTGTTAATGTAAATTTCAACCAAAAATTCAATTTCGTTGCAAAAATATATTTTTATTTGGTTTCAGTGAGAGTGCATTCATTTTTAAATTATTTATTGCTTTAAGTAAATTTTCAACCCGTCCGATATCCACCAACGAAGTACTGTAAATTAATTATCCCACTGGTGATATATAAATGGTTTAATGCATGTGTAAATCTATGGATATAAAAGAGTAATTATGTAAGAAACTTCACAAAAAGAAGTTGATGATGATGATAATAATACAAGTTAAATTATTTCAAAATTGTATCCATGATTAGTAATGATTTAATATAATGAAAGCTGTTGGCTGTTTAAAAATATTTATTTTGCAGATTCCTACTTTTCTTTAATTTAACTTATAAATGTATTTTAGGTTGATTATGAGTTCTATAACTATTATGTAAAAGAAGTAAGAACCTTTCGTAGCGGTGCGTGCATAAACCCAGTGTGGAGAGAGCAGTTCTTAAACACTCGGTTCAAGTATCAATATCTAAATAAGGAAACGTTCAGTGCAATTAAGTTCACACATCTACTAGTGTGCTTAGTTGGCTGTTTCTTTGGAATTCCATTAAACATTTTGTGTTTTGTAGCCTTCTTCAAAAAAGTGATTTTCGAGAAAAATATTAACTTTATATTTCTTCTACTTAATTCTTTTGTTGATACAATGAATCTTTCTTTTCGATTGCCTGTAATTTTATTGACTATGCATTTCCTTCAATGATTTACGGACCTACTTTGACTTATACATCTCATGGTGAATATTTTCTACCACCAACATACTTATTCATATGTAAGATAATCAACTTTTGCCGTCGAGGATTGAATCGATTCATCTCTCCAGCAGTCCTAACGTGTCTTGCAATTGAAAGACTAATTTTAGTAAGGTTTCCTCAAATATCTGGTAAACTTCTTTCTTTAAGGAACCGTGCTATCGTTGTTTTTTTGCTGATAACTACAGGTTTTGCAATAAGTCTTCAATTTTCACTCAACTCTAAATGGAACTTTGTCAATTTTGATGCACGCTGGGTAATATTTGATTTAAGCACACATTGCACTTTTGGATTGTTTGAAACTTTTACTAGGAAAAAGGATCTCGAGATGTACATTATTCCAATATCTATTATGTGTGACAAGGTCTTGTTAAATTCTTTAGTAGAAATCATGCTAACTGTATTTATTCCTGTACTTATGCAGTTTCTTATATATTTGTATGCATTCTGCAACTCTTATAGCAGAGTTAGCGTAAAACTTCAAAGTTTACAGCAAAGAATTACTATAGTTTCAATGACAGGAAATATTGCCTATTTACTTCTAAGTTTACCATTTACTTTTGAAAAGGCTCTAAGTTTTTATCATTCTTCTCTTTATGTACTTAAGGTCGATAAAACTGCACGCTTAGCCTTGGAAGAAGATGTTTGTGATTACTGCATATCGATAAAGGATGGATTCGTAAATAATTGGCAACCCAATAACATCTGGTATTTTTTTTATATATTATTTGCGTAGTAGTTGTTGTAGAATTAGTAATAGTTTCTGAAGTAGTAGTAAAGGAACGATTTATCACATCGATTTGTCAAGGGGTTTACAAATCATGCACGGAAGCACCAATTATTTACTTTGTTGACGCGAGCAATTTAAATTTTTTGTCAGGCCACATAGTCCTTGTGATTTCAAAATGTTAATTTTTCTGTTGCCGTAAACTTTTCACTAAAATCATAGGGGTAATTTGATGAAGACTTTAAAATTTCAAACATAATTTTCAAGATGCTAAGATCAACATTTTCATTAAAAATATATATCAAAAGACGACAATCACGATATGTAATTTATGTAACTAAAAATTTATTAACAAATCAACGCAGTGTTTCCAGTAAACGATTTGCCAAGAAAGTGATGAAAATATATTTAAATGCCATGATTTTTCGTAAATGTGATTATGATATCATGCGCGTACCTAACAATTTATAAGGGGGGTCGAATTTTTCTGAAAAGGGCATTTCTATTCGTTTTTTAAAAAAATGAAAAAGTTATTTTTCTAGTGATGTGTATATTAACCAATCATGGTTCAGTAATGTAATACATATAATATAAAATATGAAAATTTTATAACACCACACACGTGGAATAACAAATATGGTGTAACTTTAATTCTAAAAAGGGCAGGTCATCTAAAAAGGGGGGTCGTTCGCACCCAACGACCCCCCCTCCCCTATGTACGCGCCTGGATATGACCTCCTTTTTCAAATGGGCCCTCTTGGAAATATATTTTTTTATACAAATAAATATAATCAGCCATTTTAAACAGATTTTGGCACCATGTTTGCAACTTGGATCCTTTTAGATGCACATCATATCATGCTATAAATATAGCAAAAAATTACTGCCCAAAAAATATCTTCAATAAACAATTTCTGAAAATTTTTTAAACCCAAATGTTTTGCAGTTAGAAAATGTCCAGTAAAAACTATTTAATAGACACAAAGCGGTTTTTGAAAATTTATTACATAAATATATTGGGGTCAGTGTATTGAAATTTCGTATCAAACCCCAAATTTACATTGTCCCCACTGATATATACATATATATATATATTTCCCGCATTTTTGCTATGAAAAATGCAAAAACCTTACATTTCGCGGGAAACAGTCCGAAATTTCTAAGGCATTTAGCGGGAATCGCACTTTTTCCCGAAAATACCTATTTTTTTGCCATTGCTCCCGCAGTATTCACTCGAAGTTAAATATATTTACCAGGGGGGTAGGTGAATGAAAGAGCCACTACCTGCAAAATTTCAAAGGTTTATGTTTGGAAACCCGGTCATGTTGAAGTTTTTAAAAAACATTTAGCATAGATATATATATATATATATATATATATATATATATGTATAGATAAACCTTATCATTTGATTTGAATAAGTTTATAGCAAACAATGGTGTCAAAAATAAGAGTAGTTAGAAATACTTAATATCCAAAATTACTGTCGGGTGATAATCAGGATTTTTTCAGTATAATTTTAAAATGAATGGGAAATCATACACACTTATTATGGTTAAAAACATCTTCAAAAATGTAGAACAAATGCTCCTACCTTAAAAATGGAACCCTCCCAAGCCACGTTGAAGTATTAGATCAAAATCTGCATTATGAGCCAAATATTCTAAATTAAGGTATATATCTTTCATGGCTTCTAGTCAATATTACATGTCTTATTAAAATTTTATAAGGTATTTCTTACTAGAAAATGTGTATAAAACCTAAGAATTTCTTTCTAACTATTAAAATTCATCATCATACACTTATAAGGTATGATTAACGTAAGTTATATACACCAATGTGAGTCTACAATCTTGAGTTCTTAAGTATTAACAATTTTCTTCAGGGATGCTCTGAAGTGCTCACAGGATACAGTTGTGCCAGGATCTCTTCTTTCCACCAAAATAGCCTTCAAGGCCTTACTAAACTCCTCTGAAGTTTTATCGCTTCTATTATTATTAGGTAGGGTAACTTGAATCTAAAGCATTCAAGGCTTCAGTAAACTCTTCTGCAGTTTTATTTCTTCTATTCTTATTAGGGGAATTCTGAATAGCAGCTCAGTTTTCGGAAAATACTTGGATGATTCTCTCACAAATTGAATCCCATCTTCATTCTCTTTTGCTTCTCAACTGCATTCTTCTTGCTTTTCATGAAAGTATCAATCTCAGAACTATTGGTAAAACTTGCACCCTCAATGAAACATTCCTTCATTTTCTTGCTCTTTGATGTCTCTTCTTTAAGGCTACAGAAGGATACACCTTAGTCTGCATAAAGCTGTGTGGTCTGCTACAGGATAATGCTCCCGCTTACTGTCTCTAACTGCATAAATTTGTTCAGTCTATAATCATTTGACCACAAATTCTTTTCTATGCTATATTAGTGACTGCCGTGGTATTAACATTTGTTAATTGCTCTTCCACTGGGTATTGAGCAGGATACTCAGGGGTATTCCGTAATCTCTTCTCTATCTTCCAAGTATTATCTTCAGTTCTGGCAAGAGGAAGTTGCACAGAGTGATACACTCGGTCATGTACTGTGATGTGAGAGCAGTAACTTCTGAAACAATTTGGAGGCCATAACTCTTCTTCACGGCATCAAAGATGTTTTCTTGCACAAAATCAAACCACAATTCATTGAATCTGAAGAAATCTGCAGTGACCTCTCCAGATAGCTTGTCATGAAGTGTTTTATAAAATACCGTGTGTCCCACTGTAAACTTGAAAAACTGTTTGATAATATTTTATCTGCGTTGACTGAATGAATAATTAACTCTTGTGAGTATTGAGCAGACAACCAATGAAAATTGATTGCATCATTATTTGGCCACTATAAAGCTCAATTTGTCATATAATTTTTGCATTTTAGAAATGGACATGGATACGCGTGTGAAACTAGTGAAATATTTTTATCAAACTGATTCTGCCACTTTAGCATTGCGTAAATTAATGACAACAGAAAATTTATCAAAGCCACCTTGTTCAACTCAAGCAATTGCAGATTTGATTAATAAATTTGAAAAGTTTGGGACAGTACAGAATTTACGTCGAACACCGTCAAGCTCTACTGCAGCCCTCTATGATGATAAAGCTGAGAAAGTAAGGAAAACCACTTTGTCTTTGCAGTCTGAATCATCTTGGGGAACAGCATCAGTTCGTCAGATAGCTACAGTAACAACAATACCGAAATCTACTGTACATCGCATTCTTCGAAAGAAACTGTCAATGAAGCCATATGTCATTAGTATTACTCAAAAATTAGAACCACGTGATTCTGATGCACGATTGGAATTTGCGCAATGGTTGTCTTACTGAAAAGGTCAATTATCTTGAAAATGTATTGTGTTTAATGATGAAGCCTATTTTTATGTAGATGGCACTGTTTATACTCGCAATGCTTACGTGTGGTCTGAAGAAAATCCTCGAATGCATGTACAAAAACCTTTACACTCTGAGAAAGTTTGTGTTTGGAATGGTATGCCTTTACTGTCTGATCATCGATTAAAGATCTCAAGACCCAAATGACATCCGAGTAGGTTGTCAGTTTTACTGGAAAATTTTGAGATAGCTGAAAAGTCAATATCTTCATCTAAGAGAGGTCATATGGATCTTGTTTTTCTACATCTACTTGCCATTGCTAAGCTACTAATACAAGCATCGAAGTTATACTCATCTGAAAATAATAGAAAACATATTATACAAGGTGATCAAAACAGAAAATTGATCTCAAATCACACAGATCATAGTAAAATTGTAAGAACGTTTCCCAAGCGCTGAGACAAATAAAGCCATGATATTCAGTGCTGTTAAGTAGCAATAAATAGGTTATAAATCAAAGAATGAATGCCACTGAAACTTTAAAACCACCTCTGAAAAATAGGAGAAAAAAAAATACAATCAAGTAAAATGGAATGTAACATGTTCATAGTTTTCCTATACCCCCGCCCCGTAAATTTGCATTTTTTACAAGATTTTCAATGTGGCGTGGGAGGGTTCCACTTTTAAGTTAGGAGCATGTGTTATACATTTTTGGAAATGGTTTTTCAACCATAATAAGATGTGCATGGTTTCCCTTGATTTTCAAAAAAAAGTTATCACACGACCCTAGCAAAATAGTTATATGTCTTTTTGAAATGAAAATTTATTTCATGTCTAATTTTGTTACGTAGAGTATTATTCAGGTGGAAAGAATTATTGGTATTTTAGATTAATTGAATTTCAGAGTTTTTAATACTAATTAAGCGTAGTTGTGCGTTGGAAAATACTATCTCAATTGTAAATATATTACTTAAAAGAAACAGAAAATTTAGTATATTATTTTGAAAAATACTCAATACAAATTTGGCAAAATATGCAATTGTTTGGTTTCTTCTTGGAACATTAGTGTCATACAACACATTGAAAATGTGAAAAACACTAATTAAATTTTTGAATAATTAAATAATTTTTTTGTAAATGGATTCCAAGATTAATTCAATCTCTGCGAGTTTAATATTACAAACTATTCAGGTTTCATAAAGTCTGAAATATTATTTTAGATATTTAAGTAAAGAAGTCTAATTAATTTATTAATTTAATTAAAATGAGCTATTTGGCAATTATTTCAAAATCAAAGCATCCTATTTTTTGTATTAAAAATATTTGAATTAAAGCTTAAGGCGTACCTAAATTTGTCTGTTATAATTTATAAGCAAAACATCATTATATCAACACATAACACCATTGACACTACGGCCGGCTAACAGCTGAGCCATGGTCGCAGAACAATATTTGGAGTGTCTTCTTCGTTCGCAGTCGTGGACCTCTTTGTTTTGTCGCTAACGCGGAGCTAACAGCAATGCAAAACTGTCGCTGTGTTAAAAGAAAAGCTGTCTATTTACGTGGAAATTTGCAGCACCACCATCTTCAAACACATTGCACTCCATGATACACTGCAAAGATTGTGCAGCCATGACATGTTCAGAGTTGATATAAAATCATCAAGTGACAAGGGAATAGTCCGGCTCTCAATTATACAGAATTTTTTGAAATTTCGTTAAAGTGTGGCACTAGAAATTAGTATATGTGCTTTGTACTATAAATCTCATCTCACTGCAACGGTTCTTAGAAATACAGTTTTGTGCGAAAAGAATGTCGCGGTCCGAAAAAACATAAGAGCGTTAACAAACAATTGAATTTTAGGCAAATAAATATAACAAAAACTGAAAAGTATTGCTTGAAGTCGCAAGGGGCGTCAACCTATTACTTAATAGGGTACCCAGCGTTTTTATAACACTTTCAATTCTTCCTGTAATTGACTCAAAAAGTTTTTCTATATATTTATCTGGAATTTTGTAAAATTGCTCCTCAACTATTTTCAATAATTCGTCCAGATTTTCCAGTTTTTTGTTCTCTGACGCGTTCTTTCAGGTAGCTCCATACGTTTTCAATAATATAAAGGTCTGGGGACCTTGCAGGCCAATCTGGGAACAGCGCTATTGCGTGATTTTGCATGAATTCCTTGACAATTTGGAAATTGTGACATGGCGCCGGAGCCACTATATTTGTGTCCATCTGCCCAGTCGCTTCTTAATTGCCTGGATGTCTGTTTTGGGCACAGAACTGCAAGACATCTCAAACGTTAGACTATGATAACAACGTTAACGCAAAACATCGTTGACCAGTATTTTGCGATTAAAACACTGACGTGAATTTGAAATTTGCGACGTTCTTTTCGCACAAGACTGTATATCTGTTTAGCAAACAGTGGTGTTTTGGAAACACACCTATATTTATAGGAGATTGCTGGTTCGATTCCAGCCTGTTTGTGCACTGCAGTGATGTGGACTTGCTGCAATTAGATTTTAGATTATAAAAAAGTTTTTTTGTTAATTTAAATATTTTTATTATTTAAATAGATTTCAAAGTTTTATAATTCGTTATTAAGTATATAGTCTGGCTTAGGTTTAATATGTATTTTCTTGTGACGTTTTTGGAAAGATTGAAGTGATATTAAAAGGAAGTCCTACATTTTTTTACTGAAAAGAGGGCTAAAAGCTAAAGTGGGCAAATAATTTTTAAAAAATTATAATATAAACATGCAATTAATTTCAATTGCATTAGTATTTTAAAATGTAAAATAATAAGATGTAGTTAGATAAATTTCATTTGAAAATTAGTGATAAATTTCAATATCCATTGTATAACATTTTTGAGTTTTACTTCTTAATCTAATACTTACATGTATGTATTATTAATATGATATGCAATTTTACTGAATTCACGCATTATAATTCCAAATTTTATTTATAAATCATTTGAAACGATTTAAATATATTTTCGTATCACATTAAGAGTTAAAGGTGACAATCTATTTATAAGTCGATATACCAAGAACTAATTAAGATATTAGAGGAAGATTATATAAGCTNGACAGGTATATATATATATATAGATGGTAGATGGCATATAATAAATTTGTGTGGGCAGTTGTGCACCTTAGCTACGAACCTGCACTGAAATGGTGCTTGGAATTCCATTGTTCTATTTAGGAATTATTTTAGACTGTGAGCTAAATAATATTTAAGTTAATAAAATATTTGTGGGCTTAATATTGTAACTTTTGCGTAATCACATCGAACGTTTTATTTTTTTAATTTTCCAAACAATTTCCTTAATTAATGAATTAAGGGATTAAGAAATGATTTGGAAATCATTTTGAAAATTATTTATAAAGTACTAAATTTTTTGTGAAGTTTCGATCTCTTCAATTATTAGATGCTGATGGTTTATAGTTACTACCTAAATACTTAATTAACTAAAATTTTATTTTATTACATTGAACGTTTAAAACTCATAATTCTAAAAGAAATTCGCGAATTTTAATACTCGCAATATAATCACAGCCACTGAAAATAAAGATTATCAAACCACTTTATATGAGTTGCATTTAATTCATTGCTAACATTGCTAAAAGAGTATCTTAGGAAACTTTATTACAAGATGTCACCAATTGAAATGTATGTAGTTCGTGTGGCAGAGATTGCTTACATATCCATTGGAATAGTCAATCCATTAATTACTGTTGTCTTATTCAAAGATTTAATGATGAAGATTCTCCGCTGGTTATCTGTCTCAAAGCTTACTTCGAAATGATTGCTCACTTTGCTTAAATTATTTTAAAACATTTTTTCCTGTATTACGTGTTCAATGTCGCTCATTCCTTGCAAACCTGTAAATAAATAGAAATGAATATAGTTTTCTTATTTATTCCTGAATACAATTTCTAATTTTACATCCTATATTTCAATGCAAACTATCAATGTTATACAAGGGATCAATTATTGCCAGTCTTGCCGTGGAGAGGGGTTAACATTTAACTTGTAGGAATTCTTGCTGGGATTTATAGACGAGAATTTTTGTAGATAACTTTCAATATTGTAAAAAATTATCAAATAACAAACTTTGAAAATTTCCATTTTTGTACTCACGCTTAATATATGCATTGAACACTTTTCAGTTTTCTATATTAGAAATATTTCTTGCATTTTTATAAAGTTAAAAATTTTGAGGAGTTCGAGGATTTGAAAATGTATTATAAGCACCCCTCTTTTTAGCTATAAAACTTTTGCATGCTTCCGTTATCCACGGTTTGAAAGAATCCTTATCAGCCTGCAAAAAGTTATTTGAGGAAATTAAAAGACTTTGTTGGACAATGTGTATTGAAATACCTATCAAATATTTTTGTAAAGTTTTCTAACATTGAATTTGGATCAAACGCAAAATATAATCCAAACCAATTTTCAGACGATAAAGAGAAATTTAAATTATCAAAACAGTTATGAGTTTTATCTCTAGTTGTTATCAATTTCCTTTGTTTTCACGAATGTGGCCCTAAATTTGTAAAGGTAATAGTGGTGATGCAGTGATCTGAGAAATGACACTCTGATGTGTAGTATTTATATGGAATTTTGATATTTTCTGGTGAAATAATTTAATCTATCAGGGTATTGCTGGATCCACCATTCGCTTTGGAGAAATTGTATTATAGCCATTTTTAAGTTAACCGTATTTAGGAAAAATTCTAATTTAATATGTTCGTTTTTGTTAAAAAAGCTGAGGTTCCAGTCACCTAACAGAATCGTGTCTTTATTTTCTGAACATTCAAGAGTAAGTTCATGTTCCAATTGTTCTATGAATTCAGTGGTACATGTATATGATATATTGGGACAGTAAGAAACATTAATCAATTGCTTCTTAAAAAATGAGGTATTTATGGGATTGTCGACTTCAATCCACAAGCTTTCGAATTTAAGAAGAGTGGTTTTAATGTCGAATGGAGGCTTGGGATTTAATATTTTCAGTACTAAGCAAAGCACACCCCCATCCTTACATTCTCCCAATGGATTCCAAGGAGTTCTATTTTTTCGAAATACAGAAAATATATTAGCATCATAAGACCATGCATTGTCTGGATGACTACTGGTTAACCATGTTTCAGAAATGCCTAGTATCAGATCGTTCTTAAAGTGTGAAATAAAAGGCTTAAATTCATGGTTTTTTCTAGACAAATTTTGAAAATTTAAATGAACGTAGTTAATCGAATTCTTTTTACTAACAAACACTGATGTGTAGAGTCATAGTTGTACACAGGTCCAAGGTTTTGTTCAATCTCATAAACAGTAAGAAGTAAGAACAATACAATAGATATTTCTAGTAGTTTCCTAAAGCTAATCGTTATAATAAAATAAATTATTTTTGATATCATGAATTTTTTTGAACTAAAGCCCTTGAAGGATGAGGCTGTAAATTGTCATTAGAAAAGTGATTTGGAAACAAACAGATGCTTCGAGCGTCATCTGTTTTATTAGATGTATGAAGAGGAAATGTGTCAAGCGAACTTTAAATAAAAACTGAGGGTGAAATGTTTGGAGTTTTAGGCAATGAATTGCCTATGGCTTACGCATGCTTAAGTATTTCAGATATTTAGTGTACATAATTATATAAAAAATTTCTTAGCAAACGTATTTCCAGCGGAGTGTGATGTGATACCGATCATGAAGCGGTGATTTCTGTGTAATTAGGTGTCGATGAAGAAGTGTACGGAGATCTCTGCGGGTGACGAATTAAGGTAGCACGAGAGATCGGTAATTAACGACGAAATAGCGGCCAATATTCCTTAGGCGCGCTCATTGGTTCCTGGGTGATTGCGGCAGTGCTGCGATTTGCAAACAAATCTTTGATTGAGCGGGGAAGAATGGCATAACGTCATCTAGAAAAAAGGATTTCATCCATTGCATATAATTTTGAATTTACAGAATTTCCTAAATAAAAATAATTAAAGTTCTTATATACGTATATAATTAAAAACTTTTTTAGTTTTGCTTTATAAGGAGATTGAACTTTAATAGCTCTTTTGCTTAACTCTTTGTTGTAGGGAAAAGGGGCTACTTCTCCTAGACCAACAGTTGCAGAATGGAACTTGGATTTAATAGCACTAATTAATTTTCTAAATTTATCTTAAAAATTTTCTTTGTATTTCATTAAGTCGGGTATTGATCTATGATGCAAGAGAGCTCCTCAATTGTAGATCCAGGATAAGAGTGTACGGATACATTGCATTGATTCACAAGACCACGAGCATTAAGATATCGATACAGGGAAGAACCAATGATTTTTCGTTGTAGACATTTAAGAGTTAAGAGATGTTTTCATTTCAGCTTCCTTTGATGTGTTTGTAGCAATATTGTTTTCACTTGAAGTTTGAGTTTCAGCATTTTTTATTTCAGTCGGATTTTGTATCGACTCTGAAAACTTAGATACTGTCTAAGAGCTTGTGCAGGACGAGCAGTTCTTCCTTTGTCAAAGAGTTAAAGGGCGCAATTTTTTTTCAATACACGTAAACAAATCGGTAGAAAGTCGGTTATCATAGAAGAAATGAGCACAATGGCAAAAATTATTTTTCAAACTTTCCACAAAAATTTTATTTTTCCCTAAATCTGTTATCGTTCTTCCATCCTAACGATTATAAAATGATGCGCGACCCGGAACAACACATCTAAGAGTAACCCGCACCATGAGCCGATCCCAGATTGCGTTCACACGTTTCCCAACCGAAGCCTAATCTTAAACCCAAAAGGCAAAAAGCTTGACTTGCATTGTATTCCCCATGAAGACAAGATGTTTCTTTTTATTTTCAAGATTTCTTAAAAAAAATTATTAAAAGAATTTTTTAGGTATCTTTATCCGTTAAGATAATTGATTGATAATTATAATTAATAATTGACTTAGAACATTATTTTTTATTGATAATTGGCTCCAGAAATTTGATAATCGAACAATAGTAAAAGAATTTGGAAAATAGCATTTAGGAAAACATTGCAAAAAGCATGTCGCACGAAAATTAGCAAGAAATATTTCTTTATTGCTTTAAAACACCCTGTTTTCAACATGCCAATACTGTTTTAACTCATAGAAATCACTAACCTGTTGCAGATTCATTTTGATCTTTGAGACCGTTAGGTAGACAGCTGTTGAGTTTACGTGATTATGCTTCTTCATAAATTTGATAAAAACACATTTTTCTTCATCAAATAACTATTTCCAAGCTATTTTCCATTATCAATTTCAACAGGGTAGAGGAATTTTCCAGTAATCCAATGAGTTAAAATTTCATTGCCGACTGTCTGAAACGAGCTCATCCGTACTTGCTGCCATGCTGTGCTGACACCGTAGAAAAATAACGAGGGAAGCGCAGTATTAGAACATGTAATTTGCTATTTGTGTTGAAGATGAAGACGTTGTGCGGAATAACTATATCTGTGATGTGTTCTAACACGATCATATATATGATTTGCAAATCAAACTCCTAAGTTAACTATATTTTTTATTATAAATAACGGTTTGAGAAGGCAATAAACACTTTATGAATCTGAAATTTACAAATAATTCATCAACAATTTTGTTGAATTTTATTAAAAAATTTTTAAGAAAAACTCTCCATGCAAATTTGGTATTTTAAACATTACAAACATCGCATACCTCATCACATGTAATGTAACAGTTTGTTTAGAAAAACTTAATTACATGACTTTTAAAATAATAGATTTAGCATCTTACAGCACCTGCATGTTTTCAAAGTTTTGCATAACACTTGTACGTTTCTATATATTTCACAAGTTTAACAAGTGTCATCTACCAGGGGCGTACGCAGGATTTTCTGACGGGGGGCATCATCGTCATTACCCAATGCGGGGCGAAGCCTTACGAAAATTTTTGAAAATATTGAGAAAATATACTCTAAAAAATGCATTTCATGATTCTAGATTTTATATTTTCAATTTTTTACAAAAAATTTTTGATTTATCCAGTCAAAATCAAATTTGGAAACCTGACGGGGGAACATTCCACCGTGCCCCCCACCTACGTATGCCACTGTCATCTACTTGGATATCCACACAAATATGAAATACATAGCATATTAAAAAACATTTTTAATCATTAATTAAAATATTTAAAACATTTAGAAATGATATTGAAAAAACACTTAGCAAAACTTAAAAGTTTAGAAAATGTTCAGAATGTGCATTTTATACATTTAGAAACGGCTTAGAAAGCATTAAAGATTTAATGATTTAAAATCGTTTAACGTTTAGTAAATGCATTACAATATTATTGGTTGACACTAGATGGATGACAGCAATGGATTAGAATTGTATTATTAATATGTTGAGAAAACTCATAATGTGTATATTAAAACGTCTTACAACGTTTTACATAAATACAAGACTCTTTCAAAACGAATTATTGTTTATTAGGTAACGATAACAACATCAAAAAAAATACTTACAAAATTTGTGAAGCATTTGCAAATACTTTGCAAGTTTTCATAAATAGTTATATTTTGCAAAGTTTTTGCACAAGACTTGCAAATATTTGCAAGATTTGTAAGTTTCATTTTACTGGAAATAAGTTTTGCATGTGATATTTGTGCATGCATGTTCTCGGTGAAAGCATCACGCATTATGAATACAACCTTTTGGCTATTTCCTATTCCAAATAACAAATAGATGATATCCTATGAAAATGCTTGCAATTGATTGGTTAATTTGCAAATAATTCTTAATAAAAATTTAGCTTTAGCTTATTAACATTATTAAGTGGTAAGTGTTTACATTAGGTTTATATAATATGTTCGAATACTAAATGTATTTTTTCATTGTTCACTTATTAATAGAAATGATAATACTACTATTATATGCACTAAAAGAAATGAATATCTTTGAAACCATTGAAATATATCTAAGAAATCCTATATTATTAATATATACTAAGAACATTTAAGTTAAGTTCAATGGACTCAATGGTGATTGAATAAATGCAAAATTCTAATATGTCATGCAATTTTCTAGAATAGTGTTCCTATTTTAGGCATGCACAAATTATATTACGCTTCGTTTTTTTGGAGAATAGAAATATTTTTTTCTAATTACTGTAAGCATATTTTGCAAACATATGGTCTTAGATATGAGAAAATATTTATGATTGATTGAAAATACGTGCAATCAATCAATTCCATACATATATATATATATATATATATATATATATATGCTTTTATTGGCGTTGAATCAAACGCCATTTTATTTAAATAAAATTCGTCAGATGCTGTTTCGAAGATGTCCTGTTTTCTCGTTATCAAAACAATGCGCATGCATGGAAGGAAAAGGTGGTGGCCACTAGCGAAAATAACTTTGTGTACAGTTTTTTGGTTTGAAGCGGTTCAAGTTATTTGCTGTTTTAAAAGATTTTGTTCGGTTTGGTTCGGTATCTGAAAATTGGAACCCAACTCCTACCAGAATCTAAGGAACAGTGGTAGCCTGGATGGCTGATGCCCCCATTTAGTGTATGGTGGCACTGGTAT
>CABFPE010000206.1:691942-705998 GCA_900660155.1 Hofstenia miamia | reverse complement strand
AAAAATAATGTTTAAAAATTGCAATTTCTTCAGAAATTGAAAATTAAATCTAAATTGGGCATTTTTGTGTGCTTGTTGTTATTGGTTATAATAAAAAATTCATTATACTTTCCATTGTCAATCTTAATTCAATGTAAATTGTGAGCTTGCTAGCATTTCTTTTAACCCTTTGTTGGGTTTGTGTTAGTTTAAACTGCAAAGTTTAAACTGTATTAATATAAAAGTTTGCTGTTGCTACATTTGAGACATTGCTATAATGCTCAAATCATATTTTTGCCACCAGTGGCCCACCAATTAGCCAACAGTGGACCACTGGTGGACCACCAGCTAGCCACTGTTGGTCCACTGGTGCACAGGTGGCCAAAACCCACCTGGTGGGCCACTGTATCTGCCACTGGTGGTCCACCAGTATTTGGCTACATGGGTCACACCTACAATCATCATCACAGAATCAAATACTCATACTGAACTAGGAGTCCACCCTCACATCTGTCACACAGGTTGGATGCCAGTGGAAACTACACACCTAGTTAAGGAGTAATGACCCAATCACTACAAACACACTCACATTTTGGAGCATTGAACCCTTCATCCTCCCCTTGGTACAGGATGGAGAGTGAAGGCATTCTGAGTGGTAATTCAACCATGCTGAGCACTTACCCATAAAACAGCTCAGGTAGCCATCTCACAGAGGGGTCTGATATGGACATTGAATATTCTGCAAAATTAAAACTGGAAACTATTATAGCAGAAGAGACAGTGTTACAACCATTGGTATTACCTCAATCTAAAAAACGTTGGCATCACTCACACTCCCCCTAAGTTCAGTATCTTCACAGAGATCTGCCTCTCAGCAATGCTCATTGGAACAGCAGCAACAATGTTGTGCTCATCTTTCATATGTTACATCCTTACATTATTGCCACCAGAACTGCATGCTACATTACTGAATCTCAACTATCTCTGGAGGCAAAACTGTTCATAAAAAGCAAATGGATACTCCTAATCACAAAGTTAGTTGTTCTATTTTACCTTATCTTATAGATGCAGAAAACCCAGCTATCAATACCCTTATTTTTTACACACACAAGATGTGTGAAGAAATGAATTGATCCTATTATCACAGTACTGTTCATACTACCTCTGATTCAAAATTTCATATTACTAATCTTCAATATTTATTAACTTACAAGGACAATTTGATTATGCAATCAGAAGTTAATCTCTCTTGGGAAAATTTACAAATTATTTATTTCATCAAAACTGAAGAACTATCTGATAACTATCTGGACTAACATCAAAGCTAATCATCCAAAAGAAAACAACTTCAAGCAAATATCACTACTCAGCAGAAAGACTATTACATAAAATAGAACAAAGTCTAACCACTCAGAATCAAACTGATTTCAGGAAAGCTTTCTTTGAGGAACCATGAGCACCAGACATCAACACAAAATCAGCACTCTGGTTAATCACAATATATCTCACCAAAGACCCTACATTAGAGTTTCCAATATCTCACAAAACTTGGGACTCCATCCAAAAAAGCAAATACCATGAAATCTTTGTCATTCCTATCTCCATAAGATTAAAGAATTGGCTTTTGTACAGAATTTCCCTACCTATGTCTCCTCATGTATCATTAATAAGGAAAATCCTCTCAGCTCTTTACCAATAACACTCAATAGCAATAAACTGGCTATTGCAAAAAGAGATATTCATATGCTTTCCAACACTTGCAAGAAATATATGTGGGGAGCTGCCTGTGACACAAAACTGTATTCTCTCTCAAATACTTATGCACTACTGTCATTGAGCCAACTCATTTGTTGCCAACAGCATTCAATGCTCAATTACAATTAAAAACCCATTAAATGTCTCTTGGTTATTAAAAACAAAATTCTAATTATCCTGAAAGCTCCTGCAACACAATAACAACTACTTTGAAATATTGAAAAGATAGATCAACATGCATTCCAATAGAAATTCTAGAACAAACAATCCACTCTCCACAGCAACTTCAAATTAATGAGGATATCATGTTATCTACTGAGATACCTCTAATGCCACACCACCAAACAATCATTGAAGAGAACAACCTCAAAAAATTAGGCGCCTAAATACTACCACCACAACCTGAGTGGGTTAAAACAGACGCATCTACCTATCTTGTAAGTGTTACAACAATAGTAGATTGCCAACACATCATCATGAAAGAAAGTGATAGTATCTCTTACATGAATACTTGCTTTACAGAAGCATGGTCTAAAACTGATATTGCTCTTCTACTCAAGCCACACTCACAACTAGCACTTGATGTAGAATGTACAACCTCCAAACTTGTCTTATCAGATATTATAATCAAACATGTCTGTCCTCATTATAACTCTGATACCCTATGGAAACACATAGTTCATGCACAGGTGAACTGTCCAATTTCCATAGGTATTGCCAAATTGGACCTAACTCCTACTAATGATATCTCCATTGAAGAGTGAACAAAACAGAAAATAACTACTGTATCCCCAATCCACTCATCCACAAGAAAACATGATATGTAAACATCCTGCTAACTGAACAGGACCAGTACATTAGCAACCTATGCAATCTCATTAAAATTTTGCATTCTGAAAAATACAAGCAGAGCTGACAAAAATTGATTAGAAAGGATGACACCTCACACCTCTATGCTGATGGGCATGTAACACTAGAGTATGTTTTCAGAAATGGTGATTCCCTCACAAAGCTTCCATCTAAAACTGTTATCATATTTTCTGGGATGAATGACCTCCTCTGGATCAATTTAAGTCAAACAATGCTCAAATATTAGGATGTTATAAAATGCATTTAAATTATAACAATGATGTGAGCCAAAATTTATGATCCCAATCTAATTACAGAGGAGATACTCAATGAACACATATCAATTTATTTTGATGAGGTTAAATCTCATACTAATTTATATTCTTTCTTTAAATTCTTTTATCCAGATACTACAATCAAGGAAGATGAAGCTCACACCTCTGATATCAATGCTTGCATAACATTACTCATGGATTACATCTCTACTACAAATTTTAAAATATTTTTACCAGAAAAATCAATTCACTGTGAAACACCTTACTGATATCTACACAAATGATCAACTCAAAGTTTTACAAATTTACTAAAACTCTTACAACAGAATTGGAATCAATTTGCTATGCAACTTGCTCAACTAAATTCTCTGATATCTTATTTTGGGGCTATCCACATACTATCTCATTGTTACAACATGCTCAGCAACTCACACAACCCAACATCATTGAACTGGTGGATTAAAATAACCCAGCTTAGAGGGGTGTGGCATCAACCAATGCCTTTACAAACATTTTCATAATTAGTATTTCAAAATATATAAATATTAATTGTACAATATATTTAGATGAATTTGTAATTGCCTCAATTGACATATTAAGTGTTAGAAAATCTGTGCTATTTTTTGAACATTTAAATCATCTGCTGTGCAGAATTTCTAATATTAGTTGATTACATTGGAAAAGGTTAATGAGGCACATTCTAGTGTTTACTCATACTTCACAGCATGCTTTTAGTGTTGCCTTTGTTGATAAAATACCTGTTTTTCTTTTTAAATACTTTGATTTTATTTAAAATGCTTTTCAAAATTTTCTGATTGTTGCTGAGGGTGCTTTGTTCAGGTACAGCTTTACAAGTTCATCACTACAGCACTTCTGCAGGTCTAGGTGTAGGGCCTTACACAACTGCTTGTTATTCATTATGTTTATTATATTATATTGCAGCACCAAAATTGCATGAGCTGAGGCCTGCACTGAGTTTAGGTACACAAGCATGTAGGGTACACTTTGCACTCAAAAACTTATAGGGCTTCTCTCTCTCTTTATTTAAATTAGGGCTCCTGTCTAATATGACTCTTTCTACTAAGGTTCTCTGTATCAGGTCAGCAGAGTGTGGCCATGCACACTTCCCTTACCTGATCTCCCAGCTACCTTTAACTTTTTGTAGGAATATTCTCATTTAGCAGTGGAGTCAGGCAGTTAATTACTGAGACATCAGCAAATCCTGGTGTTCATCAATGCAGATTTCCATGCTAATGCCAAACTATATATGGTTAATTTGAATAAGAACATTTCTATAATTGATATTCTAGATAAATTCAACCAGGAAATTGGTTTGATTGGTCCAGGATGTGGGTGTTTAACAAACCTATTTGAATATTTATTTGGAAGTATCCAATGTTGTCATACACATTTAATACTTCACAACAACTATGGGTGTTTCTCAATGAATATGGATTGAGTTGTGGTTATATCTATGCTATTAAAAATTCCTGTAATTTCTTAAAAAGGAGTCCCTTATTAGGTCATTTAACTGGGTTTGTGTTTTGCTTAAATAGTAGAATTTGAAATGAAACTTGGAATAATTTTTTATAAAATGGGTTAGTCAAAGCACAAGAAAGGAAAAGTTTTATTTTAGGAACACATTCCTAATCTTTCTTCTTAATCCAAATTTACTAATTCATTGAAAATTTGAAAATGCAAGAAAAATAGAAAAGTTAAGTTTTAAGAATGCATTCCTAATCTTTCTTCTTAATCCAAATTTACTAATTCATTGAAAATTTGAAAGGTGGCATTGCAATAAAATATAATTCACTTCAATTCAGTATTTGTCTGACTTATGAATAAAATTTAGAATGGTTTACATAAAATAACAGAATAAAATGTATTTACAAATGATTTTTAAATAAGATCCTTAAATTCTGCAAAGTATTTTATGTTTTAAGGATGATGTTGCATTTTTTGCTTTAACCATCTTAGAGGGGCATCACATTGTTGAATACATCTATGATCTTATAAAGTCAAATATAATAAGAAACATATGAATTGTCAAAAGATAAATCTTTTTGTATTCCTGTAAACTTCATTTTAGTATCTTTAGAGGGCACTTTGATTCCTACAAAAAATTGATCATTCTGCCAGATAAATAAACCATACTACAATAGGTAAGTTCATACTTCATAATTATTATTTTATTTTGATGGTATCATATATATCTTTTAAATCTTCCTGTTCATATTCCTGATGATCATATTCCTCATAAAGAATACCTGGGCAGCATTTGACTGTATTAATTGTCTAAATTTCTTGCAGAAATTCATCACGACTTTTTTTTGGGTGATGACAGGTGGATCAGTTAGATTGCAATGTAAATTGCAGTGAGCATTAAATTCCAACACCATTATTAAATAAGTTCTTTTTTGACTAGCTGGGACCATATTGAGTGTGGAATTGATGAGCTGTAGGTAATCATCCTCTGTGGTGGTAAATGGTTTTTCTTCTATTGTATACTAGAATGCACAATTTAGAATTATTAGGATTAACTATAAAAAGTTACCTTTAAATGTATTGTTTGAATAGAAAGAAACACCTCAATTGAATACATGGCAAAAAGGAACAGAATGAATGCATGTCACAAGCAGGAGTAATACAACCAATCAGAGCATTTGGAAATATTTTGATTTTAATTTTCACTGTGTATTAACAGGCTTAGGGAATTAATAAAGTGTGTAGCACTGTGTTGTAACATTGCAATAATAAATTCCAACTCAAGCTGTAACTTCCCTGTCACCTTGGAAATGCTAGAGATGTGCAATGAATTACAATTTATTACAATGTATAAAGAATTGCACAGATTCTAAATCACATAAATTTTCTATATTAAATATTGTAAATAGATTGCTTTTAATTACTTTTTAATCAATTAATCTAATTATTAGTCTTTCTTATTTCTGGAGAGTCACTCAGGGCCCCTATTTTGATTATTTCAATTGTTTCTGATTAATTTGGCACTCTAGTTTAGTGATTATATCATCATGATAAAGTGATTGTTGCTATCCATTTATCAATTTATTATTGTTTAATTTTTTGTATTTTTGAGTGCAGTTTTTTGATCATTTTATTATTGTCCCTTTGATCTGAGTCATATGTGTTATTGCTCATTTAATTTGCAAGGGAATTTCATGCAATGTTTTGTAAACACATAAGAGGTAATAATTTGATGAAATTGTTATAAATATGTGAGAGAACTGTAGTGATTGCACAATATAATTTGTCTCACTTCAATTGTGTTTGATCTTTTTTGATTCATTTATATGCTAACCCTTTTTAGGTCTTTATGTATTTTTGTATAGTAAGTCTTGCTTAAGATCCAGCAACAATTTGGGAGTTACTCCATGAGTGTCTAGGGCAAAAACTAGCCCCTTAACAGTTTGCAGCCTACATATATGTGTAGGGAATAACATCTTTTAATTCAATAATTCCATTTTGTACATTCACTTAATAACAACACATTGCAAATATACTATGCTGTTGGTGAGCATGAATGCATGGTAACTACATGCCTTTTGTTTTATTATTTATTTACATGAGCTGAGATAACAGAACTCTGAGCTAAATTGTTTATTTGAGCTAGAAATTAATACTTGAGACACACAAGCACCTTGGCAAGTATGGATGGCTTCATGGATATGGCTTCAGCATGATGCCATGTGAATTGGTTATTGCTGGAAGTCTATTCTCTGTGGATAGTTTCTGTTTTTCTTTAGTGAATCAGTGAACCACAAATGTTCTTTCTTTTCCTAGAATGCAGGTCACTCTCTACAATGGTAGCTTCTGCAACCTTTGATATTAACTCCTGAGTTTCCCAGTACTGCTTTTGTAGCCAGAGCTCACCTGTGATTCTACACTACAGTTGCTGTCATGGAGCTAATAATTGGCTTAACAAGTAAATATCACACAAAATAATTGCACAGAAATGCTTAAAATAATAGTCTTTCAATTTATACTTAAAAAAGTGTGCTTTTTACTATGGTAATATACTTCAATGACAGCACCTGTAGTTATATGAGTTTAATTAAGTGAAAAATAATGATGTATAATATAATTAATAATAATAAATACATTTAATAAGAAATTCAATATCAATAACATATTAGAAATGTGTGCAACACAATAAACTATGTTTTTGTAAGATTTTATGCAATGAAAACTAGAGTGCATAATAACCCCACTTTTCTCTATCACTTCCTAAAGTTCCCTTCTACTAAATTGTGTGTAGTGCACAAACATTTTGCATTAGAGTTTTAAACCTAAAACAGATGCTAATTTAAATAAGTTTTTCTTAGCACAACTTTTTTGTTGACTTAAATAATGATTTTATAAATATACATAGTTAAAATTTATAAATCAAAAATAATTTGCAATAGTTTCAGGGATGCCATCACTCTCACCATTCAAGTCTGTGTAAATAAGAAACAGAAAGTTGGTATAAGAAGTTCTCCCTCCTCTTACTTCTCAAATCTAATATTGATCACACAAGTTCAAAAATATTGAAATAATGCTGTTGGGTTGAGGAATCTGACAACTTTCATGAAAATAAATTGTGCTTTCATTAATATTAAAGTCAAATAGCATTTAGATTAGATTTAATGGGTTTTTCACCTACAAGTTTTGCAATATGGCAAATGTGTTGCTATATTACACCATGAGTCAAAGATTATCAATTTATGTATATTTTTGCTTTATGGTGCACATTTTACATGATAAAATAAAATTATTCACAAGCTTTATGTGCTTGTGACTTGCAGCACTAATAGATGTCATTAAGGAAAGTCAAAAATAAAGCATAAGCAAAGCTTACTTTTAACAAAAATAATAAATATAAGCACTTATTTTTTAGGAACAAAAATGGGTAAGAATAAACAATCACATTCTGTTGCTAATGCAACTAAATAGAATATAGGTTCTGGATGGTAAACTAAAATGGCAACAGCAGCCATTTCAGTGTAATCACAGCAGAAATATTCAAACTAAAATAGCACTGTATATACAAAATTAAATTCATCTAATTAAGGATATTGAAACATTGTAAATTACTAAGTCTATAAATAATGGTGTCAAATTGAATTGATAGTAATTATGCCACATAATCTATTAAAAATTAATGAAGTGTTGAAATTTAAATACACAACCATGGTAAATTTTAATTTTTGGATAGATAAGTTTTAACAAATAGGAAAATCATAGCCTTGAATAGATTATAAATTCCATTGGTAATTATTGAAAATGATGTCTATAAGTTGCTTGAGAGTTTATCATAATTGAAAGTAACTAAAAATTGAAGATTTGAATTGTTTTTACTTAAAGTATTTCATAATTAAGTTTTTTAAATAGTAGAAAAAAATAATCTAATCTTTTAAAAAAACATTAAATTTTAACCCATATTAGCTAACCCCATGCCATTAATTCTCTTACCTCTGCAAATCCTATCACTTTATCATTATATTTTACTCCTCCTGCTCATTTTCTTTTATCATTTTGTACATAAAGTTCATTGAAATCTTTCATTTCTCAAAGAATTGCAAAGCCATTTTATCTGAGATTAGTAGTATGTCTCTGTTAGCTTGGTTTATCCTTGTCGACAATCAATTACAATATTTATGAGTAACAATTTACCCGAAAATTGTCCATTTGTTGTAATTGATTTAGAAAAACTGAAAATTAAAATGTTTTTAAGTAAGTTTTCAATAGAATTCAAATTTAAGGTAATAATGGTTTTTCATCTGAGTTATTGTGATTGAGTTTTGTGAATTCATTCGAGTTCGAATTTTTAAGTTTTCGTTGCTCGAAAAACAGTTGTCGAACAGAATCAAAATGCACATTTGCTAATATTGGTTTGAATCAACTGATCCTAACAAATTTTTATGGGCGAGCCTCAGTTTTAGTTTAGTTTAGTCTTACTTGATAAACGATTAAATGCAATTTGTTTGCTTGCTAACACCTGAACGTATTATTTATCATGTGGCATACATTTTTTATTTAGTATTTTGCATAATAATGTATTGCATTTTTGTAATTAGAATGAACTTGTTTTTTCAATTAATTCAGGTTATGCATCAAGTTAATTTTAGTTTCCTAATGCATATGTACAACTGATCTATACATATATTTTATCCTGAAAATTCTCAAGCAATACACAAATTTGCAAATTTGTACTATGTGTGTTATTCATAAGTCCTTAAGTATATTTCAATGATTTTGATTATTATATCTAAACAAAATTGAAGTTATTCAGTTTTAGCATAGAGCGTTTTTGTTGAAAAAATTATTATATAATTAACGCATCAGAGCCTGCCTTTGTGTTTATGTATTGCTGTATTTGTTTATATTTATATATAGCGGCGACTTGTACAAAACTATAGGGAATTAATATTTATCGACCTATTGACCTTCTAAGGGTTACAATGTGTCTCTCAGTTATGGGTAATCAGGCGAAAGTGAAGACGGGGGGACACGGATGAGGACGCAGTTTTTTAAGCAATTCTTAATTAATATGTTGCAATTTATACAAAAATATATTTAAAAAAGTCATCTAGCCCTTAAATTTTCAGAAAACGTCAAGACGGACAAAACGGTAAAGGAAACGGTTCGAAACCAAATAATAATTAAAAGGAAACGGTTCGAAACCAAATAATAATTAAAACAATGCTAAATAACATAAATCATTATATCATATTTACAATTCGGATTAAGGTATAGAATAGGGTGCATGCGGATAAAATAAACACTAATACAAGGTAAACAACGAATTTATAGCTAGCGTGACCGCATTGCATAAATTTTTAATGCATAAATAATCATTTCCCTAATATTGTTATAAATATATTTTGAATAGTGCTTATGTACAGTATCGGTGGGTGCAATAACCATGGGTCTGTCGATATGCAATTGTTACTGAAAATTTAAATAAATATACTAAAAGTGTTGTGTAAAATGCATTTAGTATAATTCGTATAAACTTATATATTTCCATACTTATTGAACATGTATATGGGACTCATAGGAAGCATGTAGTGCAAGAACCCACTTTGTGCAAATTGATTCAAAACGAGAGATCGCCTTTTTGATTTTAATTTCGCGAAGTATGGGTTTTCAGATTCGAATTGTAAATATACTGTAATTGTTAGTTATTTAGCATAGTTTTAATTAATATTTGGTTTTTAATCGCATTAAACTGTGCCGTTTTGAACCGTTTTCTTTACCGTTTTGTCCGTCTTGAGGTTATCTGAAAATTTAAGGGGTAGATGACTTTTTTAAATTAAGAATTGCTTAAAAAATTGCGTAAAAACATTACCGTATTTAATCCGACCTCATCCGTGTTCCGTTTCTAAGACAGAAAAACATTCGTAATTTGCATAGATATGTTTTTTTAAAATCCTCATCATGACCGCCTTTCGAAACATAAGTTCTTGAAATTTTGCAGGGTAGTGCTCTTTATAATACCTACCATTTTACTAAATATATTTTTGTTTGAAGGAATACTGCGGGGGCAATGATTACAAAATAGGTATTTTGGGAAAAAAGTGCAATTCCCACCAAATGTAAGGTTTTTTCATTTTCCACAGCAAAAAGAACTATAGAATATTTATACGTACTAATCATTCCGTTACGATTATTTATAGATATAAGCAATATAATAAAATACTATGTCAATTGATATATGTGGAAGATAGTCAATTTCCTACTTAATTTTCTCAATGACCCATCGCTTTGAAATTTAGCAGGTAGTCTCTCTTAGCATATAACATTAAATACAAAGTGATGTTGCGTGTTGTTAACAAAATATGACTTTTATTTTAAGATTACACCGATAAAATGACTAAATGCAATTTTGTCGAATTGTACAGCACAATTGCTTTTTTCTTATATACTACCCAAATTGTAGCAAAAAATTGCATTATGGGGCATAAAACGTGCATTTGAGACATTGTTTTTATATGTAAAACTGATTGTTCTGTTTTCGTTGCAGTTTATTAAGAATGTTTCGTTTATATTTTTGCGTAATATTATTTGAATTTAGTACTGACTATATTAATTGCAAGTTTTAATAACTACTCAGTAAGATTCATTTCAACAAAACAATACTCGTGAAAAATTTTAAAAATTGTGAAAATATGCTCGTACATTCCTAAATATTTTAACTGTTTACAATGGAAATTAAAAAATCTCCCACGTAGATAGAGCAGAATAAATTTTATAGAGTACTTTAGATGAATATATGGTCTGAAGAGTTTCGAATAAAAGCACATACCGTCTAATATTGTTCTAGTTGCAGATATAATGCACACTGCGAAATTTTATAGCAATCAGATAATTTAAGCAGATGCATCACGGTGTCTACATTTGTCTAAGACAATTTCAAAACACCATTTATTTTAGCTGAAAATTTATTTTATTGATCATTCTGAAATTTATTGTATTCATATTTTCAAATTTAATTATTATATTCTTAATCTAATGTGGTTTTAAATAACTACATAAAATGTAGTGTTAGCAATGAGTGCTTAGTAAGATGCCCTTTAGGAGTAATATTCACTGAGATTTCAATCCTTTCCGTGATTCGTTGTCGATTATCACTACGACAAGATTTTTACACCTTAACTCTAGGCTTTTGACTCTGGGAATAACCTAAGAACATAGTTAAATTCCAATTAGCAATTGAACTTCAATATCTATAAGTGCTTATTGGCACTTCTGTTAATAATGTAATGTAATGAATTTTTACTCTACATTATAGAAATTTTGGTTGCGTTGCTCATCATTTCTAATAAACAATTCGACATTGCCTTTGCTTTATTGGTGCCTTTCTCTTTGAATTTACTTATCCTAGTAGGAACTGATTTTATTCAAATAATAATATTAATCATCCGAGTATGAAGTTAATTCATACAAACAAGAACTTTATTTATAAATAAATCTGAAAAACTCAGTTTTTGCTGAATTATGACTACACGTTATGTAACACGGTCGACATTAACTGCTCAATCATGTTGAAGCAAATCGTAAGGAAAGTTATAGATACTACAGGGATTTTCTTGTCGAATACGACTATATCTAAGGATTTCCCCACATCCGGGTAGATGCTCAAGCTAGGAACTCTGCTGAAAATACCGAGAAGCGCAGAGTATGCAGGTCAGATTTGATAATCAAAGAGGTCACGTCTGAAGTGCAAGTGAACTCATCCTTCTTGTAAAACGAAAAAACCTTGATAAGGATATTCCTTCTGATGTTATTCGTTCTACTAGTAGTGTATGCCTTAATTACCAACTGATTGTTATTGATAATGCCGTACTAGACTGGAAAATGCTTTGGAATGATTTCTAGATACTTCTCTTTGCAAAACACAGTTGTTTATGTTCAACGCTGTAAAAGTCAATGCCGCAGTTGGCTGAAGATTATATAATCAAGATCGCTGACGACTCTATGCTTGCGTTTCAATTTGTTGCTGATTTGAAACAAAGTGATTGATTTCATTAAAGAATCACTTGAATTAATTGTTGTTAGGATTTTCTTTTTGCGCAAACTGCCGCGAATTTGTCCGCAATTTTTTCCATCAATAAAAACTTCACTGTTCTCTAGATTGAAAAAGCCCTCTGACTTAAAATGAGACAGGTTCAGCAAAATCCTCCTTGAAGACAAATGCAACTGTTACAACCCAACAGCATTGGAGATTGCAAATAAAGACATCTTACTGTTTTGACAATGTTCTTATTTCAGTTTACACGTTAATATGACTCTAGCTTCGATTAGAGATATGATGAAGAATAGCTTGTTTTGATTTATTATATTGCCGAATATCGACGCAAAATAGTAATAGAGAATTGTAATTTGATATATATGTATATATATATATTGCAATACAATTGCAAAATTCATTATATTTTATTTCGGAATTGAAGAATTTCTATGAATCAAAAAGAGATAAAATGAAACATTTAGTAAGTTTTGATGTAAAAATCTTTTTTCAAATATTCCAGTAAAACCTACCATAAACATATGTTAAGAACAATAAATGATTCAGCATTGCTCATTTCAAAACATGTGCTAGAAAAAGTATTTGCGATGGCCTGCTTGAATACATCTTTCATGTTTAACAATAAAATTTACCAACAAATAGATGACATGGCAATGGGCTCACCATTAGGCCCACTAATGGCAAATTTTGCAATGAATATGATAGGATCAAATTTTCATAATGAAACAATTGTATTTTACAGACGCTATGTAGATGATATATTCGCTATTTTTAATAATAAAGAAAAAGCCCATTGTTTTTTAAAGAATCTTAATCTTAAAATTGAAAATATCAAACTTACAATGGAGGAAGAAAAAGAAAATTCAAGATGTTAATATCAAAAATTATTATAGCGATTTTACTTCTGAAGTATATATTAAAAAACACATATAGGCCTTTACATACCATTCGCTTCTTATTGTCCATTAAAGTTTAAGACCAATACTATAAAGTGTTTATGTGAAAGATTTATAAAAATCTTATCGAATTTTGAATTACTGGCAAAGAGCCTGGATGTGTTATTTTCGACATTCCGAGAAAATGCTACCAGAAATAACATCGAAATGCTGAAATTCAAATTATATAATCGATGTAGATAAAGAAAACTCAAACAATTATAAAGAGATTGTATATTGGAAATTACCATACGTTGAAAGTAAACAGTTTGTTATTAAGAAAAAGATCAAGATTATCAAGGCAAGATTAACATCATCCAAAATATGACCTGTTTTATACATTTTTACAAACTAATAATTTTTTTAATGACAAAGATCGAATCCCAGGATCCTTAGTTTCATCCATCATCTACAAATATACTTGTGATAGCTGTAGTAAGCTAAGCTTTGTTGGAACTAAACGACATTTTGGCATTCGAATTAAATAAAATATAAACGGCCACCTAGAAATATTCAACCACCATCATGAATTGAAGAAACAAATTTCGAAATAACCAAGCGAACTGAACAAACTAAGATCTGTGAGGCATAAATTATAAAACAACATAATAAAAAACATTATAAATGAGCAATGAAATTTTATATTGTATGTAATGTAATTAACTTAACGTGTAGTGTAGCATTAATTATTTTTTACCGCCATTTGTTTTGTGACGAATTAAATTATATAT
>CABFPE010000206.1:680833-691891 GCA_900660155.1 Hofstenia miamia | reverse complement strand
TATATATATATTCTTGAATGCAAATTTGCTTGCCCTTTGTCGTCAAATCCCTCCAACCCAATCAATTTGGAAAGGTGCGCATCCTTCCCGTACATCCTGGGAGTACGTTGCTATGCTGTCAATCATCGACCATATCAAGTTTTATCATTAAATTTTAGAATGCATGAAATTCGAATGGGACCATAATATAAGTCACCGAAATCATAGGAATTATGTTCATTATCCTCAATATTAAAAATATTGCCAATTGAGGACATGTTAGATCTAACAAATTTAATGCCAGCGATGTTTGATTCACTGTAAATCATTGTATTCCATACTCAAAGGGCAATGCGCACAAATCGGCGTAGTAAGGTGGCGGTTCTTGGTTAACGCTAATGAATTAGACGCAGCGTCACTGTACGGAGTCCCGGACATACAGAGGACTGTAAGCAATAGAGTGGACGAAGGTCGTGAAGCATATCTGTTTGGTTTTAGGTGACATATGGCAAACAGTGGAAATTCTACCAGTCAGAGCGCCGCTGGTTCCTGAAATATGAGCGCGTTTCATAAAGCAGTCATGTCATGTATAAATCTTTCTTCTGGCCTATGGGATAGGTCATATGCCAGCGCTTGTTGTCAGTTGTTTTTTGGTTACAGAAGGGGCTCACTAAGTTGCCACCCTTATTAGTTTTGTTTGGCTAAAACAGGAGAGGCATAACCCACTCAACTGAAGTTCGGCCTTCGGATTCACTCGACACAGATCAGCGCTCAGCTTTCCAAAGCTCGCCGGATGATCCTCATGGTTAGACCGGCTTTAGTAGTACACTTCCAGGGGTAAGGTCGGCACGCGGATGGTTTCAGTCACTTTTCAGTCTGTCGACTTGTACAGTAACCCGCTAATGCATACGGTTCTTTAACAAAGCAATACTTTCAAGGGGTTTATCTAATTTTTTTAATATGGTGCACTAAAGGCAATCTACTATGACTGCTGAAATGCTTCTCGACCAATCTACTATGACTGCTGAAATGCTTCTCGACCTTATATTAAAGGTGAAATTCTTAAACTATATATTTCTACATCTACTTAATCCTTTATATTTTGGTATTCTTTTAACATTTGTTTTCTAAGACTTAGTGTGCTTCAGGAGCCTAAATTCATTTTTTGTCTGACCTATTTAATCTTATGCTTTGGTAACAGTTAAATATTGTTTTGAATGATAAATGTTCAAAGTTATGAATACATGTAACATCAATATTTCTTATGATTGCTACAGGAGTTTATCTAGTATAGTTGTATTCTCAATTTTGATTCATTTTTATTATTACAAGCAACATTGATCAATTTAAAAAAACCTGTTTGAATTATATTGCCTTTCTGAATGCTTTCAAATGTTGTCTAAAAGTTAGCATAGATTTATGAATATTGATATTTCCCTATTAAAAATTAACTTTTGGTATTTAACATATAATTAAACATTAACCTATATCTGCAATAATGGCGTTTTCTTTATAAGTTATACTTATCATAGTTCAATATTAGCAGATTTAATAATGTGTGGAATTATGTATGACCCACAAGAATTTCACCTAAATTTTTTCTAGTATAAAATGATTCAAAATTTTCATTTGTTCAAAGAAACAGAATTAGTAAAGTTTGAATAGATAATTTTTTTGATAAAAAGAAATTGTTGCTGAATTAAAATGCTCTTATTCAGAACACATGAACTGATGGCCACGATGTTCTTACTTGGAAACCGCAAAGTTAAGCTCTTCGGTGTTTGTTGATAAAACTTGATCAAACTAAATGGATTTGTTAAGATTTAAATATCTTACAAAATGATATTTTGTACTATTGCTATATAATAAATACTTTAGCATGCTTCTCCTATATAACAACATAATTTAATGCTGAGAATTTTTATAGTGTATTTTATTAACAAAATCTATACCCGTACATCCCCATAAAATATTTCTGGAAACACCCATATACCTACCCTAAATGTTTTTTTTGCAAACTTTCAATTCCTTTCAATTTGATTTGGTTGCAGCAAAAGTTTTATAGAAATTTGATATTCGATCAAATACTCCATACATAAGTACTTCTCCCGCTAAACTTTTTATAACAAATACTTCCACTTTTACGAAATGCTAGTTTGGTTGGCCCATAAGTTTACATAATACTATAGAACGCACCTTTATATGTATGCATTTATCAAAATATATTTGAAAAGAAAAAATTTTTGTTTCACAAATTGCTAAAATAAGAAAATTGATCATTCGTGATTCATTCGTCACTGAATTCGTGTAGAAGAAACTCAAACAAACACATTAATTACTTAAAAAGTATAAGGAAGTGACATATGCCTTACCAACGGTGTAACAACTTTGTGAATTTGTTCTGTTGGAACCAATGTTTTTGATGCATGCAATGCACGTCCACGCAGACGATTTTCAGTTTTTTTCAACAGCGTGGTTAACCTGATTTTATTCTATTGGTTAGATTTATTTTTAAGCATGGTATCAACTCGTTGCTTTTTCAATTTCAAAAACCAAAATGAGTTGAAAGAGTTCTTGACAAGTCATTTTGTTTGTCGTCTTCCAGTATCCACCAAAACCAGTTGGAAGCATCAAAGATTCTAAATGATATAATTTATAATATGTAATAATATTTGTCTAAATATGTTTTATATTTTATTTGCTACTAATGAACATATGGGAGAACCGAAGTAGTTTCTGGCATTACTAATAGACACTGTGTACGTTTGAAAGAGGGGATTGTAAACCTGCTCCGTAATCTTTCCATCGTAGTAGTTGATCTTGTTCAACTACAACAAAATTTGTTGTTTAACTACACAATATCGTTTGATTTCGTCGTTTATTGTCTTCTGAATGTTCTTGGAAATCTTGGGTTTTTGTTCTCATTAGATAACCTGGCTCATCAGCGTCACCATGACTTTAATATCATGTCAAGCTGCATCTTTAGCCCTGTATGTGAAACCAGACAATTTTTATATGTTTTACGAATTGCTTCTTTACCTTATCGAATGACACCGCTAAAGCCGATATAAAAAGTTTGAATGCTAAGGATATAATCCAACACTTACTTGAACATAGTCTCCAGAGTTTGACTATGATCGATCACATATGCAATGTACCACTACTGCTAAGCTAACCACCGTTTCCGTCACAACATAGCATGTATTATAACGTTCAAAGTGGTTAGTAGTACTGCACAGTTCTTCCCTTATCATGATTTTTAATTATCTTGGTGTTAGATTAATTGTCCTAATTTATGGCCTTTCAATTGCTCCTAATAAAATTTTGTTCACAAATAGTCTCTTGGTTCACTTTTTAAAGTTCTTTTTGCTCGAAAGAAACAATTTGTGAACACTCAAAATTAATCCCATATGAACAAAAGCTTGCTCGGTGTTTGAAAGTTTCCTTTTGCAAAGTGTCGCGGAAAATGTCCATATTTCTAGGATCGATTTTTTGAATTTGTCAATGTAAATCAGATGTAGACTTATAAAATACTTTTATTAATGTGAGTAAACCCATTATGATGTATTCTTAGTTATATTTCGATAATGAAATCGCTCATGTTCGGGAAAACAAGTATATGGTAACTTTGGTGTAGAACTATATTCAAAAATTTTATGATAAAATAATATGTTCTTATTCTTGGAATGTTGAGACCTTTTAAGTGGAGATTATTTTTGATCTTATTCCATTTAACTATTCTATTTTTTAGTTCAGCAAACCATTGCTTTCCATTGTCCGTTTAGGAGAACATTTTTTATTTACAGATTTTTTCCCTCGTCATGTTGTTAGCATCAATGAACCTTGGTGATCTACTCCAAAACCAAAATTATGCTGTTAAAAATTATAACCAATGTCTATAATTTTTCCTAAGGAACAGCAAGAAATAAATGGTTGCACAGCTCAGTGACATTTTCGCGATGCTATGAAGAAACATTATTAAAAGGAAATACTGCAACCTGCTTACAAAACCAAAACTATAACACATTGTAACTGTTGATCGATAAATTAAGACAGAAAAACACACTAAGTTTGTGACACGCTAAAGATCTTCTCCGTATTTAGACCCTATGAATGGCTTGTTGGATGTATTTCAAAATGTTTGCAAAACTGCTATTATTGAGTCACATATTATGAAAGAGAATTTTGTTAATGCTTATTTGTAGGAAATATTGTCGCAAATGTACTCAGATTTTATGATTATATGCCGGGTGTTTCAAATTTTGCGCCAAGATGCTATGATTTTCTTTTATTGTTCTATTGAGTTAAAATGCTCCATTTTATAATTCGGGCTCAAGTTACTTAATATTTAGGCTAATTCAGTCTCAGTTTTTAGGCAGTTGCTTTGACTCTCTTTTATTGCCTTTTTCTAGCATTTTATATTTTTTATATTAAAAATTAATTAGCCTTTGATTTAGTTTTCTATTTTATTGTTGTTGCATACTATAAGGTCATATTTGAGCCTCGGTTGCCTTTTATTTCCGAGTTCTTGGCATTAGCATTTGCTTAGCAGTTACTCATTTTTGGGCCAATTTCATCCACTGGGCTAAACAATGGTTTTGTTTATAAAAATGAAAGCATGTATTAATTCTCAAATAAATCCATTTAGAAATTTTCTTTTTAGCAATAAAGCACCGAAAACATCTGAAATTTGTTACCTTCGAAGTTTAAGTTATTTATAAAGTATATTTGTATTCTATTAAAAAATATTTTTTACAAGATAAAATTTTGTTAAAACTTACTAATTACCCATTTCTAAATCCTATTTACAAAGATGCTTAGTTCAGCTTGTTTTAGTGATATTTTTTATGCCGAATTTTTCCAAAATGTAGATTGATTAGGGGTGTATTTGTTCAATTTGTGTTTTTATGAACATGTTGCATTTGCATTTAACAGTAGCTCCTATATCCAATTGAATTTTCTTTTCCGAATATGTGCATTATAGTAGTTAATATAAAGACAAGTTCAGAGATTTCAGCAGTTCATTAGGGGTTTATGAAGCATTTGTATAGGTGAGGATGCCGTTATTTAAAACCGTTACTTGGACTTTCCCCCGCTTTTACTTCGTTTCTATAATTAAACATGTTCACTTGTAACAAGGATTTTAGTTATTGGTGTCTTGGTGCATGTGAATTGCAAATATTTCTTTTTCCTGCATTTTAGTCCACCTCCTTAGTTGCCAAGCAACGTGGCGAAATAGATCGCCTTGTAATTGAAATGAATAATTCAGTTTTATAGAGTATAGCGGTAGTTGAATTGTAGTCGTTCGGTGAGGAAGTGTGGGGAATAAATACAGTCCGTAGCGAGCTAAATGCTAAAAGGACTGCATTCATTTTCTTTGCGACGGTAAACAGAATAGTGTGCTGTGTGGACTTTGCTTATTAATTTGCGCTAAAGACAATATATCCGTGTTTTAGAGGCCTCCCTTGGCTTTGGCGTGGATAGTAAATTATGGCGGATTTAGAAGCCTTGAGACAGGAGGCCGAACAGCTGAAAAGTGCCATTCGGGTATGAATCTTTTCTATTTTTTCTAACTTTACCCACTTTTAGGATGCACGTAAGAATGCTGCTGATACCACATTTGCTAGCGTTACCAGCGCTATGGACAGTATTAGTAGGATCCAAATGCGCACACGTAGAACCCTTCGAGGACATTTAGCCAAAATATATGCTATGCATTGGGGCGCTGAGTCCAAGTATGTCTCTCATTCTAATATTCCCCCTCATTTCCCCTTTTAGGTGTTTAGTCAGTGCATCACAAGATGGTAAATTAATAGTGTGGGATTCTTACAGTACAAATAAGGTATAAATCACAACCAATTACTCATTTTTATTCTGCAATACTACATGTACTACACATGTCCATTACCTTTAGTTCACGCGTGTTTGATTTTTATGACGAATTCACTGTCAGATCTTTGGTAGAAACATCCTTTAAAAAATTATTTTTGCATAATTGAAATAATTTTTTTTACTATCAATTCATGATTTTTTGATTTTATATTTCAAATTTACTATTTATATTTATTTAGTATTTATAAGGTAAATAGTTATTCTTTTATTCTTGTTTGCAGCCTGCCTAATTATGTTTTTTTATTTAATTTGATTTTAGGTACATGCAATTCCGCTTCGCTCCTCGTGGGTTATGACATGTGCATATGCTCCCTCAGGCTCTTTCGTAGCCAGTGGAGGTCTTGATAATATCTGCTCAATATACAGTCTAAAAACACGCGAAGGAAACGTGCGTGTTAGTCGAGAATTAAATGGTCACACAGGTAAAAAAAGCCGCGCAATAATTAGTGCTTTTAATTAATGTTTGAAAATGCTGCGCACTGATTCGTTGCTATTTTAGGCTATTTGTCTTGCTGCCGCTTTATGGACGACAACCAAATTGTGACGAGTTCGGGCGACATGACGTGGTGAGTGTTCTATTGTGCACGCTCGCTTATTCCTTTGCGATAAAAAATATTCCCTCTCTACATCTAACTCGCGCTTTGCATTGATTCCATTCTCTAACGGTTTATGCTGTATACATTTTATCACTCTGTGATCTCTCTTAAAATACACATTCATATTTCTCTGTATATTTTCGAAATTAAGAACTGGTGCGACGTCAGGTTATTGACCTCAAGTGTAACGTTTAACATAGACCGATTTTGAATATTTACTGTTTTGCAAAATGCACTTTTTCATTAATCTGGGCTGATCGCTTTTAAAGTAGTTACTAAACGTTAATTGATAACTTTTCGGATAATGGTTGTAAAATTTTACTTTGTAGAATCTCTGTTTGAAATTCCGACTGTGGTGTTTTTGTTTTCGTGTTAAATTTCGAAGTTTAAAAAGGAATTTTACATAATGCGTTAGGTATTGTTGTTGCATTTTCTTTTTCAATGAATGCTGTAATAACAGAAAATTGTATGTTTTGTGTTGTTTATGGGAAGATTGTCGTTTATTGAAGAGGCCTCATGTTCTTATTTTTTTGGCACTTTGAGCCTTAAATTGTTCTTATTTTGTTCTTATTTTTTCTAAGGTAAAAAACAAGTTTTGGCTATTTACTTTACTATTTAGAGGAATTTAGATGCCACTGATTCTTTTTGCTATAACTACTTTATATTAAGAAAAGCCCTTTTGTTTGATGCTCTTGCGCTTAGTATTTTTAAACTTTTGGAACTGTAAATAAGTATCTTTTGTTACTATTCATTGAAAAAATCAAAACAAAAAAACTACGTTTTAAATACTTTTAGCCTCACTCATGTTCTTAAATTGTTCTTATTTTTTTGGCATTTTTGAGCCTCATTGTTCTTATAAAATTATTCTTATAAAAAACAGTGTATTAAGCGCTTCATTATTACTCAAAAAACATTGTGGAGCTTTCTTAATAAGTTTTAAACCTCCCCTCCCTTAATAATAAATTTCTAAGTACTAATTCATTTTGTGCATGATATTGCTTTTCAACCAGGGGTATAATCTTCTCGTTTTTGCATTACCTTATTGTTAGTGTGAAAAAGTAAGTAAAGTATACATGAATATTATACTTGATAAGTTAAGAATGAACCCAATATTTAAAATATTACAAAAAAAGTTCAAATTTTAAATTTAATGACATCAAAAAGATTTTATTCGTTTATTTAAGAAGACTAACTCTCCATTAACTTCTTGCTATAAATCCTGACATCTTCGTAAGTGGCTTCTAAATGATTCGTTTTAAAAAAATAAAATGGTAATTTTCACAAAATTTCAGTATAGATTTTTTAGCCCCTCTGTTGCTAATGTTTAAGGCTCTTTCTCGGTTAGGGAGCACACCTACTTTTTTGGGTTGAGAAAAGTTTGTCCAAAATAGACGCGTACAGAGAAACATTCAAAATTGATATATTATCTCAATAAAGATTTATTTTATTGACCCAAACATAAATCGATCATATTAAAATATCCTGCAACCAAGTGTACTAAATTTTATAATTTAATTAAGTTTTTTACGAATTAACCATCTCAATTAAGACTAGCATCATTTTTAGGCGAGGTCGACGCTATGTACGCTATTTTCGCTAGGTGTCTTTATCCTAACTAACTTTCTGTTGAATGGGTAAAGTAGTGTGATTAATATTAAAAGTGAGATTCAGGAGAAATCTATCACATCATTTTAGTTTTAAGATTCGCTTTCTATTGATAAGATTGGGAAGCAAAAATATCGCCTTTAAATGGGCTTAGAATACATATGTTGTGAACTTCAAATTACTACAAACTTTTTCTTATCAAAGTAGGCCTCAACTCTAATATATTTTAATTGTATTTCGTCAAAACTGGATAAAAATGCATGCATAATACATTGATTTATATCAAACGTACTTTTTCAACTCATTTGATCTTTTGCGCATGACAACATAAAACATGAATTAATTCAAGTTGCTTAGAATGTCCTGTGAAATAACCGCTAACAAACCTACAATATTTGCTATAAATTGACATTTTATTTTGGTTTAATAATTTATTTTCCATAAGAAATTAATTTGTTACTGGGTTAGCAGTGTTGCCAAACGGGTAATGCGCCCATAGATGTCCAGCTACAAAATCGCGCCATTGAAAATACTGACATATCTAAGTCGTGTTTACAGTATTTTTTCAAATGTCTGTGTCGTATCCCATGTCTGCTTATCCTGAAGTTCAATGAACCGCAGCAGGTTTGTTAATAATACTAGCCCTAACTATTCCAAACAATATCAAGAAATAATACAGTAGGGCTCACGAATCATGCATCTAATTTAGTGATTTCCTCATCACGATTTCAAAATAACACATAACAGAAATCGTGTATGAATATGATAGTCGTTTAATGATTTTTTTAACTAGTAGTAATCGGATTCTCTATAAGTTATAATTCACATGTAAAGTTAGCGTTTATCTCCTAAAATTATCCTGCAAAAGAATAAGTGATGTCTATCATGTTTGTTACAATTTTATTGCATCGCCTTCTTTTAATTAGCTTAGGATATTGTAAAAACATTGTTGTTTAGTTTCTATCGGATAAAAATTCTAACCGTTCTTGCAATTTTACTAGTTATTTTTCAGCTCTGTTAGGAACAAGCTTTGCCAATTCTTTTATTGTTTTGATAGTAAGACGGAAGAAACAGACAGCATATGTATTTTATAAAGTAATATTGAACCGAAGCTTTTGAGTCCCCATCATGAAACATGAAATGATTAATAATATCCGAGTCAATTTTTACACGAATGTAAAAGGCATTTTCATAAGTTAAATATGGTTTCCAAGCTTGTAGTGATGTTCTGCATTTTAAATACAAAAGTATTGCTTTTGTTGCCTGATATTTGCTTCCTCCATCATGTCTTGAAGCTTATAGAAAACGTTCACAAAGTAGAATTGTATATTGTCTTGTCTACGCACATAGGCCTATCAATATCATAAATGTAAATCACTCTTAATCAACTGTTTTACTAGTATGAAAAAATGAATACTAGCTTTTGCTTTTGTAATTGGTTAAGAATTGGTAATTAAAATTATTAAAATTATTTAATTCAAGAAAGCAAGGCCTGTTGTCAACTATTATTTGAATAAACGTGTGAAGTTTGTTTGCCACTTTGAAAGCCAATGAGGTTCTAACAGCTTTCTTGAATGACTAGAAAGGGAAACTTTTTATATTGAAAATTACAAAATCATCTAATCTTAATATTACACTCGAGACGAAGAAGCTGCCAACGTCATGTCAATCAACTTTAATCATAACTATGATCATTTGCTAGACAATATGGCACAATCACATGGGCCATTAAAATGTTTTAAATAAAGGTTTTTCAATCAGAACATAAATATTTTTTTCAATTAGGCAAACACTGAACTATTCAATATCGAAATAACACAACTTAAGTAGACTCGACCCGACTCGGAAATTGTAAATGCATAAATTTCGAGCCGAGTCTGATTGGTACTGTAATCGACCGCACCCGACTCGAAATTTCGAGTACTTGCAGAGCCCTAACTACTTCTAACTACTTTCTTCTTTTCTTAATCAATCGTCATTAGTGAATTGTTGTTTTTTACCTGTTTTATCATTTTATACTACTATGTTCAAATAGCTTCCGTTTTCCATTCCAACTATTTAATCAGTTTTTTTCAAATTAGTAGTAAATAAGCAAAATAGCGCGATAATATAATTGGATGTACCCCAAGTGTTGGTGCATATTTTTAGTTCACCTGTATTTAGTAATTGAATTCATCATTACATGATTGGCTCCTCCGTACACTGTTAGAGCGCAATTTTCTAATTACATTTCCATTTATTCTCCCTCCGCTGTTTTTAATTTCTCTCAACTGTAAAAACCTGAATTTAATTCTACGTGAAATGGTTGTTAGTAAATGCTAGCTAACACTCTTATTAAATTCGATACCTTTATTTCAAGTGTAGTTTGAAGTTTTTAATTCCGATTTGTTATTTAGTGCTCTATGGGACATAGAAACCGGCACTGCTGCTACAACATTCAATGGTCATTCTGGCGATGTTATGTCCTTATCTCTAGCACAAGATGGACGCACATTCGTCTCAGGTGCCTGTGATGCTTCAGCCAAACTATGGGACATTAGGGATGGCATGTGTCGTCAAACTTTCCCCGGTCACGAATCCGATATCAATGCAGTTTCCGTAAGTGATTTTTAAAAATATATTCGTTTTGGGTGAGGCAGGACAGGACTGAAACAAGACGAATTATAATCCCTAAGCTACTGCACAGTTTACATTAGTTAAATTCAATTAACACATTGACTGCCATGTCTCCAGATAAGTGGAGATCTGGCCTTTCTCAAATGTGCCATGTATCCACAAAAGAGGATGCAACTTATTTTCTGATTTTAAGGCTGTATACTACATTCTGGATGCACCCAATGCATTTTCTTATGGTGTTTATTATGTGTGGCATGCTGGGGAATGTTTTTGAAATCCTTGTTGGCATAGTGTCGTTTTTTTTTCTTAGATAAACTTTTTTTAATTCCCTCTCTCTTTGTAAATATTTTATGTATAATATAAACTAGCA
>CABFPE010000206.1:659540-672860 GCA_900660155.1 Hofstenia miamia | reverse complement strand
CTCAAAAATATTTGCACTATAATAAAAGCAATAAGTGTATTATGGTCTAAACTAATAGTGCACTTAATAAGTGTAGCAACTACACTTATTTTCACTTTTCCATCAGTTAAAAACTTTGTGAAATTGTGAATTTTGTCATCTCTTGCTTTCAGCATGGCTGTTTTGAAGCCAATTATCAAGAATTTATTTTATTTTTAAATAAATAATAACGGATTCCCAATAACTTTTACATCAGAATTTAAGTTCAATGTTTAAAGCAAAGGAATTGCATTGTATTAAATGTATATCAGGTTGATTCTTTGTAAAATAGGTTATTTCAAAAACCAAATGATGAATTTTGTATTTGACTTAAAAAGCTTCGGACAACAAATGGTCCTCATCACTTTGTGCATTCGGATTCATTTAATGGTTGATATATAAGTATATCAATTAGTACATAGGAACCTGTTAATAAAGCAAGTAACCTACTTTAGTTTGGCCTAATTTTGAAACTATACTACATGTAATAAAGCAAAACGAAACCCACTATCCTAGTAAGTTCAGGCAGTGAACGATTGTCTATTTACAAATAAGTGCATTTATTTCAATAAGTTATTTTTTTTATAATTGGAAAGTGCACTTATTTTTTTTTAATATTTAATCAAAAATAATAGTGTACTTAATTTTTTAACACCCCTGTGATTTAAGTTCAATGAACAATTATTCAACGTGGCATATTATAATATGCATTGCATGTTAATTGGCTGCTCAAGATCAAATAACCACAGAGACTTTAGCCGCAGCCGCTTTGTGCAATTAGAATATGGACGTGTATTTGAGATTTGAATAGCTTTCGTATTCTATAAAAATCAACGAAATCGTATAGCGATTGGGAAATGCTTTCCCGCATTGGTTTTTGTTTTGTGCACAAAGCGTTATTTTTAGATTCTTTTAAATAAACGTTTCATGTACTTAAAAATAAAAGCCAATCGTGTTTGTTTATAGGAATAAAGCATAATTGAAGAAATGAATTTATTCCTTTGGAGAAACGTTTCTATATTCTCTGCATTAATTTTTTAGAATAACTGACGTTATTTTAACGAAATATTTTCCATGCACATTTATCACACTTTTACATTTGAATTCGCACGTCCATTTAATAGCCAATACAAATTTACTAGCAAGACTCGCTTCTCTGCTTATTATTTCTCGATTTTACTAAATTAGTAACATTTTTAACTTTGCAGGAAGTTATTAAATTTTGTCGATATACCAACACCAATTTATTGCATTGAAAAAAAACGTTTCTAACATTTAAATTGTCTTGTTATTCTAGTTTTTCTTGGCATTTGATCGAACCCTTCGTTAGATGACACAATGTTTTTTAATTTTTTCGCAATGTTTCACTGACTTACATTGTAATGGCCTCAACTGGTAGATGCCAAACTTTGCAAGTTCACTACTGTTTACAACTTTACATTAAAAAAAGTCATTACATTCTCAAAAAATTGCATATTTTCTAGAATCTATTTGCGTCTCCCGGCTTTAAAAATCCTAGATCTGTCTCTCAATTGCACTAACAATTGTACTATAGTTTGCTTGCTAGGAGAAGTATAAATTCTAATATGTAATTTTGTAATTTTTTCTAATATTTATTTAATGATAGAGCATTTTGAGATATTCAAAGCTCGTCATTACATACCCACCAGAATTTCTTTGAAACTCAGTTTTCTGTAACAAATTTGTTTAGTTTAAATTTTGTAATTTTTTACATGCATTTGCTTATACGTTAAAGGGGTTTTTGTAAAAAATTTTTGCGCATATGTGTATTATTTTTTATCAATGACTTATCTATTGAAAGCTGTTATTTTTGTACAAAATAGTGAAGTAAGTAACCTCAATGTAAAATTGAGTTTAGATCGAATGAAGTGTACCAGGATGGTGTATTGATATTTACGTGTTAATGAACATGTCTTTTTAAATGTTTTCTTAACTTTTTAGTAAGAGCTTTTACATTATAGTTTTTATTGCAACATTGTAAGGGTAAGGCCTCGAATGACGTCATTTTTTATCAAAATTTGCAAATAATGACATATTTTAATTGAGCAACCGCAATGACTATGTTGGCTTATATCATTGCCACTCAGAATGCTGGTATTGATTCCATCTCCTGCAGAGGATTGAACGAGTTTTCTTTTCTATTGGATAGGAACACCCTGATATCTGAAATCGTCGTGGCCCAGAAGAAGCTGGTAAAATGACTTTCTGTCTTCGTGCACTGAGATTAACTAAAGTATAGAACATCAATAAAACAAAAATACTTACATGTCATTTTTATTTCATTAGATTTTTTGTGTTTAACGTCAAAAAGTCATTGATATTTGCCTAAAAAATTCATTATTAAACAAGTTTGTTTTTAATGTATGCGTGACTTTTGAATTTTAAATGCTTTGAAAAGTTACGGCGTCAAAAATCGAGTTTTGGAGAATCCTTGAATCTTGAATGAGATATGTGTGAAAGACCTTTTGCTAAATTTAGAGCTAAGAGTAGGCTCGTCCCACGTGATTTGAGAGTTGAGGTTAATGTTTGTTCAAGGTAAAATGCCTTAACCTTAAACACCCCAGAGATATTCTAAAAATTTTATTGTTCCTGGAAAAAATTGTAATACTTATTTTTCAAAAACTAATAACAATATCAACTATCTGAATGTACCACGTGATAGAGGATTTTCCTTTTTCATTTATGCCTTTGATCCGGGACCCCTGACATTGTTCATGACACACCTCAATGGGTTTGGGAGATCAATGCACATATCAAGAAACTGTCAAAGTTCTTTGTTCCTTCCATGGGCTCGAAGTATTATAATTACATGAACTTTAGGCATGACGGAATTTAAATCTTTTTCAAAAATCGGAATTTTAAAAAAAAACGTTTAAGAGAAATTTTCAACGTTGCATTCAACCATGTTCCCAAATGCACATGTTCAACCATGTTCCCAAATGCACATGTCAATGAATCATGATTTCCAAATTTCTTAATAGGCTTGAAGAAAAAATTCTTTGTAAATGTGGAAAAACGCATTGTCCTTTTAACAAGACTGTTTAAGGTTAGTTGGTATAGAGTCTTTAAGAGATAGCTTCAACATTTTGTGTTGAAAGATGTTTTGTGAAGAAGTTGCATTTAAATCACTGAGTGAAATATATTGTATACGATACAACCACACTGTAGTATCGGCCATTTATTCAAACTCAAATAGTTAAATTCTTTTGTGACGTGTTAGATGCAGATTTGCAATTTCCCTCTTTATTCGTCTTTTGAATTTTATCATGACTTTTATGTAGTGTCATTGTACTTTAAACTTTGTATTTGTGCGCCTTTTCAAAATATTATTCAAATTCTTAGACATTTCGAGGAAGCATTTAGGTCGTTGGCTTTTTAAAATGCAATCACTCACTAAATTCCGATTTCAGTTCGTGCGCGACGACGGATTGAAATGGCTACTCTGTGTCGTATTGAATAATGTCTGCCAGTTACATGGCTTTTGAAGCTACAAACAGCAGACATGACTATTTTCCACTGCCAGTGTCATGGATAGACATGCTTAAACTGCACCTCATTGATCAGTATTTTAATCTAAGAAATGTGAGATTTGTAAATAACTCTGAGATTTCATGCTTAAATAGGTTGTTTAGTGGGGATGCTGATTCAAAATTGAAGTTGTCCGATGTTTATTGAAAAAGTTTAGGTGTGTTAGTTCAGTAATGTGTCGACTCTGCTCTCTAAATAGTAATTATATTCAGTAAGTCATTGCCAGCGTGTTTTTCGTGAAAGTAAAATGTGGTATTGTGAAATTTTTTTACTAAATCCAAACATTTGCATTCTTAATTCAATTATTTCAAATGTGGTTAATTTCTGTCCATTTCTGTTATTTTTACCAACATATTAAAATTTAATTTCAATACAAGGCGGCCTTGCTACATTTGATACATTTATGTGACTTCTTGAAATAAACAAAATTTTATACTTTGTGCCATCAACAACACTAGTTGCTTTCTCGCATCGTTTAACAGAAATACACTGGAAAATTTAACTAAGAACAAACATTTTAAAATGGACGAAATCTGAGTTGATTGCGAAAATCAAAAAAAGAGTTCAGTTTAAACAGCTTTCTTCTATTAATGTGACTATTTATGGTTCCACATAATAATAAAAAAGTACTCCTCAACTTATTTGGACGTTAGGACGTTATATTGAATGTAGAAATACATGTATTATATATATATATATATATATCCTTTTTTAGTATTGATAATGAAAAATACTTCAAAGCTAAGAGTGAAATTATAATTGAGATAGCTATGGAACCACTGTTTCTGTAATTTTCAATTATTAGAATTGAATTTTTGGTATTTGTATAATAAGCTGCACCTGATTCCTGCAGTTAATCGTACCGAGTTCTATTCTTTTAAGTATGGACATTAGTTGCTAAAGCGATATATTTTTTTTCAAAATTATATCTGAAAGGTTGTATTATGTATTTTAATTCAAACAGATTTCTCTATTATTGGCAAAATCAAAATGGTTATTTGCATATCCCACTAGTCAGTGTGTCAGGGACTTGTTTTGGCAGGGGTCAGTCACGTTTAAACGTTAATGTTTTATCGAATGCATACTTGGTTTATAGGCCAAATTCTATTCCATACCCATTTTCAGGCGCTGCAAATGGAGCTGGGTTCCCCAGCATTTAGTTAAAGCATATTTTTTCATTTCACGCTTGTCGCAAATAACCTTATGTTGATGATTTACTACAGCTTCTTAAGAGTCCTGTCTTTTGAGATTCTTCACCCCACTTTTAAAAACAAATTGCTTCTTGGCTTTTATGACTGTTTTTAAATTCTCTTCTAATGTCATTTGGTTTCTTCTTAATTTTTGTTTCCTTGCTTTCGTATCATCAATCCAGCTTGTTTTCAATATTATTTTTATCGATTAATCCCTCTTGCTAACATCATTATCTCTAATCTAGCCCTCGCATTTTTAAGAAAACCACTTCCTATATTTCTTCTTTATCTCGTTTCCCGTACTATTTTCTACCTGTTACTCTTGTCAAACTCTTTTATAATTTTTGCTTTGTCGTTCATTATATGATTATTATTTCAACAATTTATTTATAATTTATTTTTGAGAATAGAAGGCTTGCCCGTATCACTATGACTTCCTCCGCGCCCACCCTGCCTCCTATATTCTAGAAATTATCAGAATTTTTGAATGATTTCTGTAGTTTGCATATGTAAATTGGACCAGTTCAAAAGTTCTACAGTATGAATTGTATGTAAAATATATTGAATTGTCCTTAGTAAATAATAAATTTCTGCACTCACACTGCTGTTTTTTAATTCAAAATTATGAGCTTTTTCAAGTTAGAGAAAATATAATTGCCAACCCCCTCCATATTTTTTTGGTGCGCGACGCCCCTGAGCGGAACATGGAGAAAAAATATCAAGGGATGCACGTCGCAGGCGGCATCTTTTATATAGAAATAATTACTTTGGAAATGTGCCATTCGTTAAAATATTGCATTAGCCAAACATTGGGAAACAAGCGATTTTGTTGTTTGGGTGAGGTTTTCTTAAAGGAATCTTAAACAGTTAAAATCAACTTGAGAAGCAGTTTTGCTATCCTAATCGAAATGTGCGTTCTGACTAAATGTCACCAATTAATTTGGTGAAGCAAATTATTAATTTTTGTGTAGGAAAGCCTATCTAGATAATTGAAAAGACAATTGATATGGAGTAACTTTGCAACACAACTTTTCAAGTCTTAATTTGTTTTAACAGTTAAGGCGTTCAGTGCATTATTTAATAAACTTTTTCTCCTAGTACTTTTCTTTTACAAGTCATTGTTGCATTGTGTTTCTTAATTAATTACTAAAGATTGGTCTGCTAAAGATTTCATATTAACGCTAAATTTCCTATTCTTCTACAATTTGAGAATATTATCCCTCATCATGTCTTTTAACATTTTGAGTCACTGAGCAGTTGGGTAGGTCAACATGTATGCAATCATCCTGTAACATTGTTATTTTATATTCGTCAATATCAATTGACATCCAGTTGCAGTTTGTTTTTTCTAGTGTTTATGATTACTAAATTTTGTTATATCATCAATTGATGAACATGTGTAAAACCGTTAATTTTAATTTTATCATTGTCGACTATTGATAACATAAAAATCATACTTTCTCCAGTTATCGTTTTTCTCTTGTACATCCATACTAGTTCAATTAGCAATTGCTCGCTCTTAAAATAAAGTACATATATATATATATATAATTTTTTAGTTTGATTTTTTTAGTTTTTCCCAGATGGCAATGCTTTCGCGACTGGCTCAGATGACGCTACGTGTCGACTTTTTGATATCCGCGCTGACCAAGAGCTGGCCCTATACTCTCACGATAACATCATTTGTGGAATTACTTCGGTGGCCTTCTCTAAAAGTGGCCGTCTTCTTTTGGCTGGCTATGACGACTTTAATTGGGATGTTGGGATGCCATGAAATGTGAAAGATCTGGTAAGACTTAAAATTTAATACGATCAGGTTGGAAGTTGATTGAAAAGTTTGTTTAAAAATGTTATAAGTGAATAAAAAGAAAAGAACGTTTCCAATTGCTTGCGCTGCGGTCTTTGATCTCATAGTCTACATTTTGTATTACTGCACTCTGAAGTTTCACAGTATTTAAAATTTCAAATGTGAGCAAACCCCATTACATTGTTATGATATACATTTCAAAGTTTTGGTATTTTGACAAATTTTGAATTTCAATTTCTCTGAAACGTCGGAGTGGTCATATCGAGATTTCTGATAACATTGAACTTCTTACGCCGAATTCGATTTTTATGATGAACGTTGTATATTAATGGATATGTTTTTATAGTGCCCTTCGCAGGAGTATATTCTGACACAAATTCTGTTAAAAAAGTAAGAGTGCAAAAATTGAGCCTACTGTCAAATGACATTATTATGTCGATATATTTTGATAAGAATGGTGTTTCCAAACTTTTACCATGGACTACACTATACTGAATGTTTCCCAATCACAATGAAATATTTGGGTTACGAATGTTTTTTGAAGTGTTACTTGCTGCTCTATAATTTACACTTATTTATTTTAAGTGCAACATTCAAAACTCAGCAACACATTTGAAATTTTAAGTATCTTTAAAAGAGAGTATAAATTTAACTTTTTATTGCTACAAATCAACGCCAAATACGTGTTAGATTTTCATTGGGTTTTATCAACAATTGCTATTATTAAATCCGCGTTAGAAAAGCAATTACATGTATATTCAATATTCATTGTATAATTTTGACATACATTTATTCTCTCATTTATTTCATGCATGTTTAACTGTGTTGTAGTATAATTGATGAATGAGTTTGCTGTCAAGATCGCAATTTTTGCAAGGTCATTTTCGCTTCACCTCACCACATTGGTGTTAAAATCATTAAATATTTCCAGATTGCTTGGATTTGAAATAACTATGAAAAGTTCTCTATAAACATGTTTTACATTGTTTTTATCGGTGTTGTCATGAGCAGAAATATAGTGTTTTAAACACTGTTTTTTCTAATGTTTTTTAAATGTTTTTTTTTCAAATCTGTTTAGAATTTTATAGAAAGTTTAAAAATTTGGGATTTATTTATTCATCACCGACTCGGTTTGCTATACATGTATAAGCGAGAAATGAAAGTCGATTTTTTTATCTTAATTCCTTGTTTGCTGCTATATGTGTTTTAGCAAAAACTTTAGTAACTGGAAGTATTTATGTTTAAGAACAACAAAACTTTGTTTAAACGTTTAAGACTTTTTTTATCGCTAATACCATTTTTTGTCAACCCTGGTCTCTATTGAGGTTACATAATTGTTTTTTGTATGGTATTTGATGTTTATTTAGGTGTTCTCGCTGGCCACGATAATCGCGTTAGCTGCCTTGGTGTTACAGAAGACGGCAATGCAGTGGCCACTGGCTCCTGGGACAGCTTCCTCAAGATTTGGAACTAGCTCTTGTCAATTTCGACTCATTGCCCTTTCACATTTAATTCCCCTCTGCCAATTTTGCGATGTGGATTTTGACCTTAAAATAGGCACCTACTACAATGTTCCCCATAATGAGCCAAATTGCAGAATTGTGTTTGAGCGCAGCGTGCTAGTGGTAAATTATGATTTTTAAAGAAATTATGGAAAAGTGCAGTTTTATTGTTTACACAGTAGATTTTTGTTATAAACATATTTGTGTATAGTCGCTTGCCTGTGAGACATCACTTGAGAAATGTTTGGGTCTTTAATTCCTTTTGTATAATACTGCTTATGACTCTTTTCAAACAACTCTCATCGTGGCTTAACACTTCCCCAGTCAATCAATTTATGTGTAATGCATGACATTTTCAATTTATTTTTACCGTGTCTGTCCATTTAGGACAATGATGTGCAATAAAATTTTAGAATTTTAGCTTCATAGTGTTTTCATTTGGTGGGAAATTATCGACCTTCCTTTTATCTTCTTAGTTATAATGGAATTACACAAAAAGGATTTTTAAAACTAAATAAATTTTTATCAGAATTCATGTTTACACTCTTGCATATAAACAACATTTGCTGCAATTGTCTTATACACATAGATTCCTGTGAACAGCATTAACACGAATGTAAGAAATTGATTTTAGCGAACCTTCATAAAAATTATATACTCTGTATTCATTCCAAGTCAAATGTCCTTTACGTTGTTGCTCTAAAAAGGGATTGATAAAATATGCGTTGAATCTTTTGCAATCCTGTGCATCACCAATGTCCCAAAGGTTTTGTTAATCTGACAATGGAAAAGTTGATCTCTGACAATACCAATTATGAATTTTGTTACCTCACCTCAGGAAAATTGCACTATAGTACAATTAATACTTTGATAATTCTCAGGAATTTTTATTATATAATTAGTGGGTTGGATTTGTGTTCAGAAATCCCACAAAGATCGTCAGTATTTGGGAGTTTAGGACAGCGGTAAATGAACATTTGCAGAAATATATAAGATTTCCAACTGGTCCAGCCCGCTATTCAGACTTTGTGTTCTGCCTTGCAAAAATATGTTCTACTTTGTTCCCACTCTTCATAACACTACCAACGCTGATACGGAATTATTTTTCAACTGTCATCTAGTTGCAATACCACTAGAAAAGCAATATAAACGTAACGGTGTAACAATAATAGTAGTGCGTTTTAGAATGAACTTTTGCTTATAAGAGCATTTTGTGAAGCCAATGTTATATACAGTATACTATAGTAGTAGATTTGCAAGAGCAAATCAATTTCAGATGAAGAACCTGAGTTGTGAAAAATAAAGTTGAAAATGCTACAATTCACCAAAAGTACTAAAATATTATCAAACACTCACATTTTGAATTTCCATACATACAATCATATTTTCGATCAATAAATTGGCTATTTCAAATTATCTTCGAAGTGTTTTATACACAGCTCGCAAATTTTATGAAATTTTTTCGCTTCGATTTTTTGTGTTTAATTTACAAATACCACATGAATTTAGTAAAATAAATAACTATTTTTCATGGTTTTGAAGATAACAGATTGTGGAAATATTCTAACCTTGTTGCAATCCCAAAAATGAATGACATCGAGCTCAAACGATCTAAGACCATTGGCAATCCAATCCATACTATGCAAAGTATTGGAAGTGCTCAGAGAAAGGATTATTCTGCTTTTTTTGCATTTAAAATTTAGATTATTTCAGAAGTACGTCAAGACTGTCAAAAGAAATGTACGTGCTATCAATATTTGCTTAACACACAAAAAAGCGAAGCAAAAATATCTATGGTGTTTTTTCGGAACCAGAAGTTCAGAAACTCCTAAAAGACAACTTTATTTCCTCAATAACATATTTAGAAAAAGCAGCATGGACCGCGTTTGGCAATTTGTGTGAGAAAGTTCTTAGCTAAAATATTAGTCAAAATTGCGGTAATTATGTAGAGATAATATTATTTCATCTCTCCACGGGTTGGGATGTTTGAAAATATCCAATAAAATACATCTGCTATTCAAGCACAAAGAGCACTGTCAATATTTTCTCAGTAAATTTTCTGATGAGCATGGTGAGAGATTGCACAAGGATATGGAAACAATTGAATCGAGATCCGGTCATCTGTTAACACGCGAGATGTTGGGGGATTATATTTGGAGCTTGAAAAGGGAAGTTCGCAAGGAATTTTGCAGGACATTTTTTCGATAATTTTTTATTTTTTAATTGTCAACAAATAGAATTTCTTCCTTTCTCAGTTCTTAATTTGGTATTTCACTTCAATTAGATAAAATCTAATACAAGTTTATTGAAAAAACAAATTCATTTATGGGATAATTTCTTCAAAAAATTAGAATTTTTAAATTGTCACTCTTAAGAAAAATTTTCAAACTAGAAAAAAACCTTTTAGATTTTCGCTATTTGCAACATGCTGATTCGAATAATGTAAAAATTGAAGTGCCAAAACACTTGCGATCTGTCTAGTAGCTGGCACACGAATATCAAATAGATAATGGACTTAGAAATCGAATAGGTTTTGGTAAAATATATGTTTATTTGAAAAATTCAGTCATCAGATCTACAATATAAAAATTCTTTGTGATCGACAATTTTAAAAATTTTCATTTGAAAATCAAAATTTCGACCCATGATATTATTACTATAAAATTTATGTAATAGCTATACTTACTAGTGATCTGCGGTTCCCGATACCGCGTGTCACAGGCCGGTATGGGTGCGGATAATTTAGGGTAGAGCACAAAAGCTTTAAAGTAAAGATATTAATTTTTAAAACCATTTGTTTGAAGTACATTAGACCTATTGAGTGATAATTGTCTATCTACTCAGTCTACCTCTGAATATGTATTTCATGAAACACTAAACTTAATGCAGATTTCCAACATAGCACACAAAATATTGCTCTAAGCCCTCAATGTCAGAGAGTTCCATTTCACTGGCCTCTTCTATTGCTGATGCAAATATCGTAATCATGTACATTATTTTTTAACTTAAAAATTGAATTTGCGAACTTTAGAATCGTTTAAATAATATGATAACTAAGACCAGGGTAGCAAACGGGTCGTCCCAACTCGACCCGTGGATTGGGTCAAAGAAAAGTTGGGGGTCACGCTTGCTCGGTTAGGGTCGTGGGTGAGGATGTTGAAAATTTCCGGGTCAGAGAAATGTATTATTTGAAGAATTTCGTTGAAATAGGAAAAAACTAAATGCATTTCTATTTAGTATCCTATCTACTGTGCTATATAAAACCTACTCTTACATTAATAGTAATGACATTGTTTCATGGTAGTTTGTCAAACATTTGCAAATACAACTCGGGTCAAAGGCTGACTGTCTGCCCCATGGTTCATTTGTCTGCGGGAGGGTTGGGTCGTGGGTCAAAATAATTGTATTCTAATTGGACATTGGAATTGGTTGGACAAACAGAATTAGTTATTAATGGGATTTTCATTGGAATAATCTTACAAAATTTTTAAAAACACCACTGCTGTTATTATAAAATAATTTTCTTATGCCATTAAAATAATAGCATTGGGTCTGATTTCACTCTGAATGTATTGCGCCATATCATGCAACTAATTGCAAAATTCACTTTTAACAATGGGAGCTATATATATTTAAAAATAACTGTAAAATTTTATTTTAGTCGAATACAACAACTACAGCAGTCGAGAAAATACTATTTGCAGTATTATTGTTCTTTTGCATTCTATTTGGACACCATGTTAAATAAATTTCATTAATTAAATTGGTGCTTAGCTATTTATGGTGCCTAATTGAGTTTGCATTGCAATTCTGCCATGATATGATGAGTCAACTATAGCATCCCTGCATCCACCGGTTTGCATTTTCAGTGCCCACTGAAAGCCAACTGTAAACGGCGGAAAGGTTTGTTAATTTAACAATTAAATTTCGTGCACACTACGTTCGCGGTGGCATGAACCTCTATAAAACTAGTTTTACTGAAGTCCATGGCGGTTGCATATTAAAAAGCTCGATTTTCATTCGACTATTTAAGGCGATTTTTTGATACAAAAAATTTGAAATTTGGAATCAACAGTTTTGATTTTTTTATTTAAAAGCGTAATTTTTTACTTAAAAAATTTTAGTTTTTAAAAATTTTGTATTCTATGCTAAATATAATCAACTAGGTTGAAAGAAACACCAATATAGAACTGCACATTAACCTTTCCACGGCAACAGGATAGCACTTCGTTATTTTCAGCAATCCATATTCTGTAGGATTTAACAAATCTATTGCATCGATTATTCATTAAGACATGCAGTACAGGGATGTCAATGGGCCACCAAAACTTGAGCCATGGTTCCAATTTAGTGAAGTGAATTTATCGATGTCCAGTACTTCTCATCTAGATATCGCTGAAAAGTGCGTTTTATTCTTTCCAAGTCGAGAGAATCAGTTTCAGAATCATAACTACAGTGTCTCGAAAGTACATAATACGCTGGTAGGACGTCCTGAAGACGGGGATTGGATGAAAATTTGAGCATATCAAAATAATCAGAAAAGATGCTCAGGAATTCGATAACAACGAACAAGCATTTGCAAAATCAGATTTTTCTTTAGAATTTTCTTTCAGTGTCATAACAAGATCATAGTAGCTCAAGTTAATTGAATTGAACATTTGTTGCAGGCTGCGCCATGGTCTTGTATCGCCCCATGCTGTTATCAATATGGTAATTTCGCTTGGATTTCTGAAGCTTGTTTGGTGTATTTCAAGAATACGTGGATGGCAGTGTCTAACTCCTTAATATCGGCGTTTCTAGAAATAAGGTATTTCCATTGATGTGCAAGATCAGTTATCCAAAATACAGTATATTCCATTAAGGAGCGATTTCTTACTTCATCAGTCAAAACATCCGTCACAAACGATAAATCCTGCAGCTTCTGGCTGCAGTTACTTTTGTTCTGATCTTACATTGTACATGAAGAAGAAGAAAAATCTATATTCAGAAATTGTTTTAACAATAAATAGAAATACTGATAACAAATTCTGAAAGCGTCAAGAAAGTAATACAAAACTAAACAAAAAAAGAAAACAACGAATATTTACAAATAAAAAGTGGTTAACTTGGGCTATGGCGATTGCTAGTTTCTATTAATAGAGTAATCAGGATTATAAAATTTATAACCTCGCCATTTCAGTTTTTTTATATTATAAGTGCAAAAATATTTTTTAATATTCATTTTAAAGTTTTTTAATTTACTTATTTGTTTAAT
>CABFPE010000206.1:634381-645648 GCA_900660155.1 Hofstenia miamia | reverse complement strand
CGGTACCAGTCGACCGGCTTGCCAACCGGCCGGTCGGGTCGAACCGACTCCAACTCTGCTACCAAGCAAATGAGAAGCGGTGCTTAAATGCGACTGTAAGTATGTTCCAGGATAAAAACGTTTTAAAATTTTTTTAAGTATTTTTTTTATTGAAGAATATTGAAGAAGATGCAACAACTATACACCCACCCAATATTAAATTTCAAAAATAAATTAAACCTGATAAAACAATATAAGATAAGTTGTTTTGAATATTAGGTATAAAAATTCGGAGGAATAAAAGTATTTAAAAACTATAAAATGAAATCTTAAATTGTATTCTTATTTGAAAGAAGGAAGGGATAACATTTAATTTCACTGCCACCTTAACTATGTATAAAATGCATAACCTGTGAAAAACAATTATTACCAGTCATTAAAGGACCATGCATTACTCTGCGCTATTTCTAGCCAAGATAAATCACAAAACGGTATGTGGGAATTCCTGAAGGCGCATGACCTGTAAATGTATCGCGATAGCCCTGCATGATTTCCATCAATAAAAACGCCATCAATGCATCGGAAAACGTAGGGGTTCCCTAAATGAAAAGTATTCACTTACTGGATAACATCATACAAATTTTCAGGTGCTTAATAATGTCTTTGTTACAGAAACTATGAAAACGGCATCAGAAAATAAACGTAAACATTTGTTAATCATCAAATATAATTATATATTTTAAGTACTTTATTTCTTAAAGAGAATATTATTTCAACGGCGGCAGAAGGAAGCAAAAGAGCAGTTGCTCTCCTAGCCCCCCTCCCCCCATATACAAAGAATTTTCTCCAAGCTTATCCAAATTTGAAAATCTTGGGGGCATGGGTAGATCTATTAGGGAACATACATTAATGCAATCCCAAAGGGATTGTTCTTCATGTGGATTAACTCTTACAAGTAGAAGAAGCCGATTATCCCCAAAAAATGTCGAAGCAATAGAAATTTTGTATACTCATTTTAAAAACCAATGATATGTTTTAATTTCTTATTCATTTAATATTTAATTACTTTAATTTAATTTCGGATCTTCCTCGAATCCAGAAATTAAAAAAAAATTAAAATTCGGGTCGGATCCGGATCTGGATATTTCGGATCCGATTCCATCTCTGCATCCTTTCAAAACTTTGTAGGAGAATTAGTTTAGAAGTTGTGTACTCTATTGTGTAAAATAGTGGTCTAAAAAACGTGGCAACGAGCATTGAGTTGTATGACGACGATATTACCGATGACAAAACAAGTTCTGATATAACAGTGTTTTGGCAAGAGGAAGAAAGTGATTCTGATTAAATTGTTTTATGTTTATTGATCAGTTTTGTTATTATTTGTCTATCTAATCAATTACTAATGTGATGTTATGGTTTCTACCCAGGTACAGGCAAGTCATACGGTTTCCTCTACTACTGAGTCGCTCCAGGTTCTATTCGAATTAGGTGTAAACCAGCGTTTCTCAAATTTAGCCCCATCACCTCAATAAACTTGAGTAAGGCCGGATTATGCCTGTTTAGCAATCTAGGACTAGAAATACGCTCGTATGCCAATATGTTTGTATAAGGGTGTTTCCTGGTGTCACATTCTGCCAGTAAAACGAAAAATAGTTGTGGGACGCTTAGGATGGGATGGGACAAGTTTGATGTGGGATGGGAATGGGACTGAAAAAAGCTGTCCCACGACAAGCCTTATATTTAAACATTTAATTTTGTTGCTGCTTTATGTCAGTATATATTATGTTTCCATAATTTATGTATGTATCACTAAATTTTAGTTTATGCTGAAAAAATTTATGAAGTTATCGGTTGATTTAAGTCTAATTAAACCTAATTGACTTGCAAATACGTTTATTCTTAGTTTTTGTTATGTAAAATATTGTGCAAAAATGTGCAATTTTCTTCGAAGATTTCAGGAGACTTATGTGAACTAAATAATAGTATTATCAGCATATTGTATGATATTATATGTTGTCTGATTGCTCAAATCGTTTAGATATACAGTACTGGCCAAAAGTTTGGTAAGACTTTCCAAATTTAGAAATTTTTGTATTTTACACTAAAAAACGCAATGTAGAAACAATATAATAACACAATGTAGAAACAATATGATAACACTGTCAAAATCAATATGTTTTCGTAAGTACATTTCTACTAATGATGCTTTGTTAAGACCGACTGAAAATTCGAGAAGTAGGATAAATATTTAAAATGGGAATGTTTATTACAGGGATTTCGTGTGTAAATATTGCACAGACTACTTGCATTTTTAAAGCACTAAAATTGTTTGGGTTTTAGAATTTTTTAGATTTCTTCCATTTAGATTTTTTTGCTCAATTTACTCTATGCCTTTTGCAGCAATCTGTGGCTTTGCGATTTTTTTAGTTGTTGAACATTTCATTTGGTGTTTGTGAAGAGTAAAATATATTCGTATTTTCAGTTCCTAAATATTTTCTCTCTCAGTTCCTGATTTTCTCTTATTTTGATCCAACATCTAGTGGAAAAGTTAATTATTTACTTATTAGAATAAGTTATTATAAGGCAGTGATCAGAGTAAGGGAACTCAAAAAAATATATTTATAAAAAGATATATTTTCTGAAAACATGCAATAATCAATCAAGGTTTGACTATTTACAGAATTTCTGGATGGAATACATTGATTTATTAGGCGAAATGCTGAAAGTTGAAAGGTAGATTAAATTTTTCAGTAAAATGAAGATGTTCAAATTCCAGTCGCCAATTAATATTATATCTGTGTTATGTAATGATTAAAATTTTCATTTGTGCACAGAAATTTTTCGAATAGGCTTCGTTTGGACAATATAATAGATTCAGAAGATGTCTATTGCAATTAAGCAAGTTTTGGATGTCAACTGAGAGACTTTCATATGTGTTATTTCTGAAATATTTTTCTTAAGCTTAGGTTTTAGTTTTTTATCAACTAAGAACATAACACCTCCTCCTTTTGTTTTATGGTAATCTAAAGTGTGATTTCTATCTGTTTTAAATATTTTAAATGTACGATTATCAATTGACCAAGAATAATTTTCATGATCATTTGGAAGCCATGCTTCGGATGCACTAAGAATAAAATTTGAGTCAGGATTAGGTTCGATACAGGCAATTATTAATAACTTACTTCAAAATAGTAAAATATATAGTTTAGTTAATTTATTAATTATTGTAGGAAATTGTTTTAATGAAGAAGAAATGTTTCACCTACCTTTAATTTTGAGATTTTTTATTAAATAATGTAAAATTATAAAAGAAGAAGAATATCTTTATTTAGTACAGTGCTTAAATTCAACAAAATTGCTGTTTGCTGTACCAAATGCGTCATCAAAAATATGTACAAAAAATAAATATTTACAAATTAATATATCATTTATATAATATTATTCAGCTTTTATGCCAAGGTTCGTAGAATTTGAACCCTTTCCATGAAGTATTTATTAATTTTGGTACATGTGTTTGACTAAAAAAACTCTCTATTTGAGTTTTAAATTCAAGCTTACTTTTTAATTTTCGTACATTTACTGGTAAGTCATTCCAAGTTTCAATGGTTGCATTAAGAAATGAGTTTTTGTAAAAATGGTTTTGAATTTCGCCTTACCAAGTTTTGATGTTCTTTTGTTAGAAGATATGTATGCATAATTCAGAAATTGCAATTTATCGTAAGGCTTGTTTCTTTTGTTATGGATATCCCAGAATTTTAGTAAAGAGAAATACTTGATAGAAGATAAAGCACATGAAATTTGAGTTGAAGGTTTGATACTAATCGATTTTTTACATGTACATAAACGTTTCGCCTATTTTATTTGAGAATTGATTTTGTTTAATAATGTTTGACTTATACTATTCAGTAAAACATTGCAATATCTAAAAGAATTAAGGGGAATAAGAATGCTTATGAAACATAAATTGCGTCCACACCCCAATTGTTAGTAAAATAAGAAACATTACTGTCATTAAAAAGTCCTTAATAAGTCTTAAAAACATGTAGTAAAATTACAACTGCATTTTCTAAAATCATTAAAAGTGTGAGTTTTAAAATCAACGTTTATATTTTTGATGTGATAGACATTGACTAAAAGTGTTAACCAAAATCAAATTTTAATGTATTAATGAATTAATTTAATCTAAAATATCAGCAAAAATTAGTTTTTTAGATAGTATGGACAAAATAACTTACTAATAGACTGAAAAAATATAGGCTCGAATGGATAATAAACAGCTCCTGGGTAAAAAGCAAATACAGTGCCTTTTGAAAGACTACCTTCAGAAAGAAACACTCCTCTGCCAGCGTTTTTCATTGTACTATTCCTAATGGTAAGCTTGAATCCATTACTAGAAAAATCATCAGTCAAAACAAATTGAAGCAATTGCTTTGCTTGCTGTAATGCTGACTGTTCCGACAATGCATTCTGTGAGGCAGACGATTTAAAATTTGAAATGAGAGCAGGAAGAAAGCGTCTACTATAGTCTTTCCATGTCATTGAATAATATTAGAATTGCTTCTACTGAAAATACACCTCTAAAATCAGCATTGAAAATGAGTTTTTCGAAGGCTCATTTTTTATTAATCAGGCTTGCTAAGGTGTGAAATCTATAAACTAAAATTATAAGCTGTTTCAAATTTTGTTGTGACTTGGAGAGATTGTGAAAATAAATATTTATTCTTCTTCTCTGATAAAGAAAAATCATTAGAAACGCTCCAAAATGAATTCATATATCCTACTTCATTTAAAGAAAACTTGTTAGAAATTAAATTCATTTCAATTTCAATTACAAGAATAAGGAAATATAGCGTGACAGGACTTTTGTGCTCTAACACATTAAAGAAATGTAAATGATATATATTCCTTCAGATATAAGTGAATGGATACCAGTATATAAAGTGGTAACTATATTGTGTAATAAAGTTTTGTTTTTTGTACTTACGTGTTTTTAACTTACATAAATCGGACAGGCTCATTACTTTTTTGTACGTTTAATATTGTCTCAATAAGTTATAACTCTCAAAACTAAACAGTCTGCTGTAAATAGAATTTTTGTGTCAGATACAGGACTTGCATTTCCGTGTCTGCAACTTAGTTATGGTTGACATTTTATTTGATATATTATATTAAAATTTGTATTTTAGGAAAACTGCAAACATGACGCATTCAATATTGCAACTATTTATATATACGTACTATAGCTTCAACATCACACAATCACGATATATTGTTTCTTGTCAAGCGTTTCGCATTCTGGAAAAATTTAATTATCAATTGCTAATGATATTTTGAAAGGTTAAGCTACAATACATTTCTGTTTTCCAGTGTTAATAATTAGCATAGATTTTTAAATTTACACAATTTAAAATATGAATTTGCTTGTTAATTAAACGTTTGAAATATATCTAATTGAAACAAACGTTCCCAACATTAATTCCATTGTTCTTAATAAATTAACTAAAGGCAATACATTTTAAAAAGCGCGACTTAATAAAACAAGAATTCAACCATTTCTAGTTGAAATATCTTTAGAACAAAATAAATAAACTTAAATTTATAAATATACATAATACATATACAAAGAATTTTAGGCTGTTGCCATTGTTTGGCGAAATCGCATGGAGAGGTAACTGCTTTGTGCCATGGACTCTAGTTCAGCTAACTCATTCACTACTGGTGCTAACTGATCGACATGAGTCTTGTATCTCGATGCTTGATTTATTTGTAATTTCTGTCCATAAACTACTTTGCCATCAAATTCATTGGCTTGAATTCTAAACACATTTTATAGCACAATAAATACGAAAATCAATCATAGGCGGATGATTTCGTTCAAAAATGTTCCTAGAAAATATTGCAAGCCTACAATCTACAAAAACGTATGATAGCCTTTGTAGAATTGTTTAAGTTTCAATCGATTTAAAGCTGCGAAATTCAACAGTGAACTATTTTGTTCAAATTTTCAATTAATTTTGTCCAAACCTACCAAGAAATGTGGAAATTCTTATTTATGGACGTATCTATGGGTAAATGTGTTCCCATGTAAAAGTAAAAATGTATGTAAAATCCCATTCTTTAAAAAACTTTCAAATTCATAGTTCAGATGATAAAGAGTCTAAACCTTATAGGAGTAAAAATTAAGATCATCTATTTCGTTTTCTATAGATAGAGTGTTCAAGCCCCATTTAGGCATTTTAGACATTCCAAAGAAAATTAGGGTTACATAAACTTTTCTAGAAATAGCTAAGTTATAATAATACATGCTAAAAATATATATTATAAGAAGTTATGTTCTTGAGTTAAACCAATAGTTTTCTTGATTGAAAAAATAATTCCAGAATAGATACTTGAAATGTGGAATGACGATGAAGATATATAATAATGGAAGAAATCGTATTTGTGCTATGAACATCAATATAGGAATAGTTATAAGAACATTTGACATTCACCTACAACTCGATTTTTGCTATATTATAATAATGTCTATGCAAAGCAATGAAATTGATTCACCAAGTGAAGCATATTGTACTACAATGGAGATATCTTCATAGCTGTTGAATGGAAAATAGTAGTCAGGATGCAATTGCTTTATCCTCTGCTAAAGTTGAAGGTTGGAATGCTACAAAGTTTACTCAATCAGGCTTAAGTAAGAAATAAAAACCCTCTAAAAAATCTAAAGCTAGAGATCATTTGCTTTTCTTAAAAAAGGAAATAATGACGTTTATTTAGTGAAGCTTCTACTATTCAGACTGAATTATCTAAAACTTACGTGGCCAACAACAGTTCGAAAAGGACATTTGTAAAACTAGTTCTACAAGATCGAACGGCTGCAGCACTTAGAGTTCTTACTGATAGTCAGAATAATGTTCCACTATTGAAAAACTTGAAGAACTTCATCCACCTGCAGAAGATATAAGCATAAATGAAATATTAACTGGAGATTTACATAAGATATACCCAGTTATATTTTTTGAAATTGACGGGGAGTCCATTCAGAAAGCTGCTCAGAAAACATATGGATCATGCGACCCTTCAGGGAATGCGGATCACATGGGTGTTCTTCTTTGTTCAAAAAATATTGGAAGTCATCAGAAAAGTTATCCAATGATATTTCTAATTTTATAAAAAATGTTTTTCTCGGAAAATATAAACCCAAAAATTATGAATCCTATATTGTATGCAGGGAGATTGCACTCAATAAAAATGATCAAGGTAAAATAAGACCAATTGGTATTGGAGAAATTCTTCGCCGCATAATAGGAAAGGCTATTACAACACACATTAAATCCAATTGAAACAGCAGGTGTACAGCAAACATGTACTGGTAATGAAGCTGGAATAGAAGGAAGTATTCATGCTGCTTATGAAATTTTCAATTCTGAGAATACAGAAGCAATATTGATGGTTTATGCATCAAATGCTTTTAATCGCTTAAGCCGGGCAACTGCCTTAAGAAATATGCAACACATGCCATCGACTATCAACGTATTTGATAAATACCTATCGTACAGCAGCAAGATTGATACTTTGAGGACGTAAGGAATTACTTTCAAAGGAATGGAAAACGCAAGGTGACAATTTAGCAAATACTTTTTATGTCCGGAGTATACTGCCTCTTATTAACGATTTAAATAAATTGCAATGTCATCAAGAATGGTATGAAGATGATGCTTCAGGAATTGGAAATTTACAAAATATCAAGGAATGGTGGGATACATTAAATGATTTTGGTCCTAAATATAGATGCTTCCCAAATCCTGAAAAATGTTGACTTGTTAAGAATCAATCAAACCTTCAAAGCGCACAAGAACTATTTCCAAATGTCAACATCACTTCAAAAGGACAACGATATTTGGGCGCTTCTATTGGATCAGAACATTTTGTAAAATCTTATGTTGAACGGAGAAGTGAAAAATTGTGCTTATAAATTGATAAAATGACCGCAATAGCATATACAGAACCCCATCTAGCTTAGGGTAGGGTTAGGGTTAGGAATGTATTACAATGTAAATAGAAATTTTTAATGAGAACAATTCCTGAGATCAACATCAAATTAAGAAAAATGGAACATAGAATGCATAAGTTCTTGGAGTCTCTATTGGGAAGAGTTGTAAGCGAAGAGCAACGAGATTATTATGGCTTTGCTATTGTCTGAAGGGGGAATGGGGATTATACATCCAACCCAGAATGCAGCTCTTGAATAAGGTAACTCACAAATTTAAGTTCCTAATTTCAAACAAGCAATTATAGATAAAAAAGACTAGTTTTGCAGGAACAACAGATAATTAAAATTGCTTATAAAAGAACGTAAAGGCAACTTAAATACCACAAAGAAATCGTCTATTTTAAATAACTGCTCCTCTGAAACAAACGAAATCTTCATCTGCTGGAGCTAAAAGGAACTTCTTCATTGCTAACTACCACAAACGAAATCTTGGCTTCTACTTAAACAGGGATGAATTTCGAGATGCAATCAGTTTTAGCTATAATTGGCCAAAAATGCGATTATCACGAGCATGTGAGTGTGGTGCTTCAAATAGAATTGATCATGCATTGATATGTAAACTTGGAAGCTTCATTATCATGAGACATAATAAAGTAAGAAACTAAGAAATTAAATTATTATCTACAGATTGCAAAGAAGTTTTTATAGAGCCTTCATTAATAGAACTTACTGAAGAAAAAAAATTGAAATTAATGGAAACATCGAAGACAATGCTCGACTTGACATATCGTGTAGATGGTTTTAGGCACCATTACAGAAATCTATGTTTGATGTACGGATTACACATCCCAATGCACCATCAAATCAAAGTAAAACAGTTGCTCAAATTTTATCTGAGCACGAGGCTTTCAAGAAAAGATTAATCCAAGATCGTGTGAAGAACATTGAACATGCTTCATTCACCCAGCTCATATTTGCAACCAATGGCGCTATAGGTGAAGAAGCTATTCGATATCATGTATTACTTGATGAAAAGTTAAGCAATAAAATGAATTGTAGTTATGCAGACGCTATTGGTTATATACGAAAGAGGCTTTCTTTTACAATTTTAAGAACAGAATTAATTACTCTACATGGTAAAAGAAAGAAAATTTATCAAAACCTTACTCCTCGGATGAAATTGATGTCAATTTGATTTAAGTTTTTATTGTTAATTAATGGCTAACACATATGTAAGATCAACTGTTAAATGATCATTTTTAATATTTGTAAAAGAGATTTTGTAAATTACATAAATATTTTGTTACAATTTATTTTTGGAAATCATTGTAGTGTTAATTTTATATACATGTATGTTCATTTTCTTTCTGTGTGAAAAAATTGTAAATTTGGATTTTAAAATATTTTATTTTGTAATGTTGATTTTTACAAACTAAGATTTTATATTGAAAATCATTTCTGTTTCGTATATACAGCTAGAAAATATCATTCACTACATTAAAAAATATGAAATCTCTTAATAGTACCTTCAATTACAGAGGTAATAAACGAATCGACATAAATTGGTTTTCCGATGCTAGTTTGAAAATTATCAACTTATTTAGAAAATTTTCAAGTTTTTAAATAAAGGAACATTTGGTAGATTACTTCATATATACATATGCTTTTCGGAATGAGTTCTCCTTTATTTATGTTATGAGTGGAAATGAACTCGATTATTGTCCACTAAAAAAATTTCGACGATAGGGGTATATCTGCTACGATTGAAATGAGTGATTTTTCAATAATTTTATTATTCAATATTGCAAAAACAATTAGTTAATTTCTTGAGTTTAGTAGAGTATGTAAAAAATTAATTGGACTGGACCGGTATGCGATCTCATCCAAGCTCCTAAAAATACAATTTTAGAACTATTGTGGTGCCAAATTAAATTGTCTTGTTTAAAAAACTATTGATATTGCAATAAATAAAAGGAATACAGAGTAATTTTATTTATGCACAATACATTGTGGATCAAAATGTAAGCGATTGGATTATTGGATTAATCATTTAAAATATATTTGCAATCGGTTAATAGCCCCGAACTAAAAGCTAAATACCTGAAATTTGATTCACAAGTCTGAACGGTTGTTCCTAAATGTTCTTCAATATCAGCTAGATATTGCATTTCATTGTACCAGATACAACAACCACCGTCATTTTTTAAGCGCGTGTCATTACAATTTTTCCCACGACTACTACACTTGTGATACCATACCTTCTCTCGCTGTTTTGAAACCAAAGCTATTGCCAACCCCATGCGCTCAGCCCTTCCAACACGTCCAATTCTATGTACATATGTGGCCTTTTCTTCTCTAAAAAGATAATATAAAATAATAGTTATTTATTAAATATAAAATCAAGTATGAATGAAGAATGGGAGGAGGGGGTTAGGGAATCATGAAAGAAAAAAAACAAGGTTTATTTGCAACAAGGAAAAATAACGTTAATCTCTAGCAATTATCAATGTAAATTTTTTAAGTGAAATAGCTATCCACTTATCAATAAACAACAAGTACCAGATGTTTATATTAAACGATAAGAAATAACAGAAGATTCGGACAAATTCAAATCCTTACACTGTTCTTTGTAAGTGATGTTATTTCATGGTTGCCTACTATTTACCTGAATGAGGCCATCCAATGTCGTTTAAAAAATTAATGTTGATTTCTTTTACATTTCATAATTAACAAATAGTTCAGGCCAGAAAAATTGAAAGCCTTTTATTTACACAATTTGTTTAAACGTTGTCCTTTGGCCTAAACGCTATATGCCAATTATATAATTAGGCATTAGGATTTTAGAATAGGCTAAACACTAGAGGAAAATGTGTAAATGAATGTATAAATATTTCTTAATATGCGCAAACACTAACGTTGGTGGAAGCGTAACGTTGATGCAATAAGGAAGCCCCGTGACATCGATACCTCGAGCAGCTACATCCGTACAAATAAGAATTCTTGCATGGCCTTTTTTGAAAGTTTCCAAATTAGCTGTTCGCATTTTCGGAGGAATATCACCATGAAGACAAACGCTTTTCAATGGCCCCACCTAATTAATAAATTGAGTAAGAAATTTCAAATATACAATATTGCTTAAAAAGCGGAATCCCTCGAATGAAAAAGATATTTTTAGATTTTGTCTTTCTCGTATATCTTGATAGGAATAACATATTCGTTAAAGACCTATCATATGAATCGAATCTATAGCATGTATTGTTAATGTTCAATATATATATATATATATATATATATATATACA
>CABFPE010000206.1:611463-632827 GCA_900660155.1 Hofstenia miamia | reverse complement strand
AAAGTTATGCTTTGTGTTTGGTGGAACTTTCGCGCCATTGATTCCGAACTGTACTGTGTGCAAGTGGAACGAGTCTACGAAAAACTGAAAGAAAAACACCCTGCCTTGATCCATCGGAACTGTGCCTTACTTCAACAGGACAAACTAAGGAAATATTCGAGGAGTTGGATGGTGTTGAGATTTTACCGCATCCTCCCTTCAGTCCAGATCTCGCTCCATCCGATTAGGGTCTCTTCCGCTCAATGCAACATTTTTTACGAGGTCGTCAGTTTGAAAACGTTGACGAAGTTCAGGAGGCGTGCGAAGAATTTTTCAATTCAAAAACAAGAAGCTGGTTCTTCAACCAAATCCGCCAGTCAGCCAAGCAATGATGAATAACTTTTACATGTAACTGTTTAACTCGATTTATAAAAAACTTTACTTTGCACAATTACGTTTTTACGTTTCGAATGGGCAAGAATTAAAATATTTGTTAATGGATTCAGTAAAAGTAATCTCACTTTGATTTAACTACAATTTGCTCATGCATTTCCAATTGTCTGGAAACTTATGGGACAGCCTTATATATATATATATACATAGATAACGTTCGATAGATCTAATACTTTGCCTTCATATGCTTTCAAATGAAATGTTGCACAAAAGTATGCATTTTGAAGCAGTGTTAGTATACAGGGGTGGTCATACGTCGCTTTACCGACATATCCTCAACTAGATGATATCTTTCAACAGAATGACATTTGTGCTACTATTATGTTTACCTTTCGATTTAACCTTAAACTAGCTTCTCGCGTGTCATTTTGTTCGTGGTTGCTGGCGATATTGACATGACACAAACCATTAACTCTTCAGCAACGAATTTTTACAGTAGAGTAGTGGTTTTAGCACAATAGAAATCCAACAGCTACAGCTGCAGCATTTACACAATTGTTTCCTAATGACGACAATCAATGCATGCTTTGGCTAAAATGTTTCAAGAGACTAACTCTGTAACTGACAAGAAAGCAACTGGGCGCCCTAAGAATGTCAATACAGATGAAAATAAAGAATGTTCCATCAACATCTGCTGTTAAGATGAAAATGAAATGCATTGAATTGAAAATTTGCCGGCGACCTCGTTTGCTTCATAAAATGAACGATGAAGATTATGACAGGCATATGGAATTTTGTGAATGGCTACAGCAATAACTCGATGAGGGCTTTGATATCAGGAACAGAAAAGTTTGGACCGACGAAGCTTCATTTAAGTTGAATGGTCATGTCAATTTACATAATGCAGTTTACTACTCCACTGAGAACCTTAATCTGGAATGGGAGACCAACATTTGTGTCTGGGGAGGAATACGTTCAACTAGTGCACTGGGTCCATACGTTTTTGATGGAATGGTTATTTTTCAGCGATATCTCGAGATGCTCCGCTAGACATAGATAACGACATTTGAAAGTGGGATAGTGCTCCCCCCCCCTCATTTTTGGTAGAAATGTACTCGACTTCTTGGATAACATCTTTGACATGTGGATCGGCAATAGAGGAACTACTGATTGGCCACAACGATCACCGGACTGGACTCCTTGTGATTACTCAATTTGGGGTATCCTGAAAGTACGCGTTTATTTAGAAAATGCTCGAACCATGCCCGAGCTAAAGGAAGGATTTACTGCAGAATTTGAAGCCCTGAACAATGATAAAGACTTGTGCCGACGAATCTGTAATTCTTTTCAGAGAAGAATTAAGTTGTGTATTGATTGTGAAGGACAACAGTTTCAAGATAAGGTGCAGGCCTAATTGTTTTCATGTTTTGTTTTGAAATCACTATCGTATGATGACTAAATAAAAGCTGTATTATTTGAAATATTGTGCTTATTATTAAAACTAGTTAGAGCGACTTATGGCAACCTTTGCATTTTTAGGAGAATTTTGATTATTTCGATAAAAATTAAAGATACAAATATGTACATAAATATTTATGTTTATCATTTTGTATCTGTTTCAGTAGAAGCACGGAATCACCCGGGGCCTGGCGATGAATTCCTTATGCAAACCTTCAATGACGTTGAGAAAAGCAATATTCCTGATGAATCCTCAATTCATCCAACTGGTAAATATATTTTATATTTGATTCTAATTCAATTTGCAACGAGGTTTATCTCATTGCGTCAAATAAGTAGATATAATAAACAATTTTTTATTATTGAAATTTAAGAAAAAAGCTGATCTTTGTAAGTAGACAAGATGATGTTAATAGAAAGAAATCATGCAAGTGTAAAAGAAAAAGAGTTCGAACTACAAAAACCTTTAAGAAACGTTGCCAACACAACATTATAAGGGAAGGCATTATTTGCAAAAAATGCCGATGTACAAATTCTTTAACGGATTTTTATCGATCTGTTATACTTAAGCAGCGCTATTCTTGCCTTAAATGTAAACATTTGTTTGCTAATATTAGGTGACATGTACAAAAAACAATTGTAATCCAACCAACATAAAACTCTTTAGAGGTAATCTTTAACTGTTTATTACTAAGATGATTTCGCAAGCATTGTGAAGAGACAAAAAACAATTTTGAAAGAAATAATTCATGGGTTTAAGGTTCACCATAAGAAATTAATGGTGAGAAGTTTATAAATATGGGATGACGTACAGCATAGGATAAAATCTTGAAAATTTTTGTAAATGTATTGCGTGAGACATTACTTTAAAAAAAGCTTTGAACTTCTTAAAATTCATCAACAATCAAGTTCACAAAGTTTCAAGTTCACCAATTTTTATACACTTAGAAAAACTTACCAACTTAATAGAATTTATTAAGTTGCACAGCAAGAACATGCAATTAGACTATATTTCGACGTTAACTAGCATAAAAGAAATATTTCCGAACAAGCAGAGCGTGGAGTTAAGAAAAAAGACTTAAAGTTTTAACAAGTTTCAAGTGTAAAAAAGATGTAAGAGGTCAAGAAAACTCTTAGCGAACTTGTAGCTAAACACATGAATAATGAGATATTTTAAAGTTTAAGGACTTCCGGGCAATGTTATTTTGTAAATTCAGGTTCGACAAGTTGCAGACCACGGTCATTCCTCGCACTAAACTGGACTGAATTCAAGAAGCTGGAAAATAATGAAATCATAGTATGCAGCGAACACAAAACGAGTTATAAGCACCCTACAAAATATCATTAACTAGACAGCAGATTCAATATTTCGTTAACTGAAAGGAAAACCATTGTATCTGCAAAATCATTATTTGTACCAGAGATAAAAATGTATTCAGAGTGCATTTGTGGATCCAAAAACTGTCCAAAACGCACTAGTTGTTCGGGAACGGCAATAATGGTTCGGAACTTTGGGAAACGAATTGATATGATCTCTGATGTGCTGAACTACTACAGCAGGTGTTTTGTTTGTGCCACCTCTGTGCCCTGATGCGACATTGACTGCTTTTTCAATAGCATTTCTCACAACAATATCTAATACAGTTAGAGTGTTAAGAAAAAACCTTTTGCACACTACCCGCGCTTATGTCAGTGTGCAATGTTCATTTTAGTTCTGCCTAGCGGCAGGTTTTGTTGATGCTTATTTATCTGCATGTATAAATAGGGCCTTACTGTGTGCAAGCGGTTAATAAAAGTTTAGTTTATGCAAAATCGCGTTCTCTTTGCTCTCACTCATATTACTAGATGGCCATGATCAGCTAAGCTTTCTACGGAGCTGAGGGGGTGCGCGGCGTGTAATTCGGGTGCAGGTCATTCTCAACCGTCTTATGACTGCCGCGTAAACCCATTCAGTTCTGGGGCTTAGTTGATCCAGAATATTCTTGTGTTACTATTGATGGCAGCTTTGTTGTCTTGCTTCGACACTAATTGCCACATAATCCTAGATGTTGCCAGTGCAGAACATTAATTGCCACATAATCCTAGATGTTGCCAGTGCAGAACATATCCGTAGTAGTTACAATTGCATTATACCTGTATCAGTCCAGATGTACTTTCTTACACACATAAGCTGACCTCGTTAATGTATACTAGTTTAAATTGTTATGTCTAAATGGTACTCTTGGAGATCCGTTAGCCTTCCGACCAATTTCACTGCCAACAGCATCGCCGATGCCAGTAACTCCCAACGACATCCTAAGCACAAAATCTAAGAAATGTATATCGAAGCTACCATATGAACCCTTAAAAACTGATATTAAACTTCACAAGATACCACAATATTTTACTGGTAAATTCGACATAGAAAGTCAAACATTCCAAGAGTGGATCGTACTCTTTGAAATTTATCTCATACAACAACATGGTACAAAACAAAATGGAGCTACACAAATGCCTCTCTTTCTCAAAGATCATGCTCTACAAGTGTATCTAAATCTCGACGCTAACATTAAAACTAATCATGATAAACTTGTTGCCTCTATGAACGAACAATTTGACAATGAATGCACAAGGAAGCAATACTGAATGCAACTATACAGCTGTAAACTAGATAAAGACGAGGATATAATCAACTACATCTACAAAGTAGATCGCTTATTACGCCTTTCTCAAGAAGAAGATCGCTACTATCCGCAAGATCTATATTCATATGTCCATGCAGGTCTAACCACGTCAATGAAAAACCAATTCGAAAACAAATGTGACATTGACGATGATATAAACACCCTCATTAAAAAAGCAGTTAATATCCAACTAACTTTAGAAAACAACGAACGCATATATCGCCAATGAGGCTACCAACCTCAAACATTTCAACCTTGCCGCAACACAAGTAAAAAGGACGATCTACAAAAAGCCATAGCTGATAAACCAGAAGAATTCCCATTTGTCAAATGCAAAAGATGTGGAGAAAAAGGCCACTTATAATATACTTAGTTAACAAAGATGGCTACTACACATCCGAAGATCTCGAAAATCATGAACACTCCAAATCTAACGACGACTGTTTAAATGAATAGGGGCGCCAGCCCAAGACTGAGCAAACAAGCTGCTGATCGTAACAGACTTATTAGAAAGAAATCTAATACCAATAACTATTAATAATTGCAACATAAAAGCTACAGTCGACACCGGTGCATCAATCACAATCATGGCTGATACTTGCACTCATAACCTTGGTTGGAATCAGAACGACATAACTGCAAACGAGACAAGACTCATTAGCACTTCAGATTATTATGTTAACATAAAGGGAACCGTAAGAAATGCCAAGATCACAATACAAAATGTCAAATTCGAACAGGACATTAATATCAATACAATGAACCAACCACTGCCCTATGAAATGATAATCGGTCGCAATTTCTTAACAGAAAACAACTGTTTCAGATTACCACAGCGGAACTCTTACGATCCAAGAAGACAAAAACGTCTCTGTATCACTAGCCAGCAAGGGCACAACCACTTTGGAAAAATCACTATTAAAAACAACACTAAACAGCTAATAGATGAAATGCAAGCCCCGCACTCTATCAAACACGTCCAGCGCATTCTAAACTACTACCATATGTTTATTGTAAATCTAGCTAAAAAACGCGTCACATGTCAAACCTCCTCAAAAAGCAAAATCATTCTGAATGGACATGGCAACATCAAGAAGACCTAGCCAACCTCAAAAAATCAATTAAAAACATCCAGTCGCTCAATTCACCAACACCAAGCAATCCCTTCATTCTCGACTGCGACGCCAGCACAGTCGCAATTGGAGAAGAACGGCCTATACAATGGTTCAGCCGAAAACTAAATACTAGCGAACTCAACTATGGTGCAACTAAACTAGAAATGCTGGCACTTAGCGAATCTTTTAAAAAATTCCAACACTTTCTCATTGGCGAAAAAACTCCACCATACATACAGACAGCAGCCTCTGTTGGCTTAAGAAAAATGCAGGAGATTGCTCAACTATTATTGCTCAGTGGATAGAATATCTCAACGATGTTAACTTCACCATAGAACACCGAAAAGGCAAATTGCACACAAATGCTGATATCTGGACAGTGTTGCCCCAATACCAACATGATCTGAAAAAACAACAAGGTCCACAAAGACAATTCCATTTCACACCGCAGTGCCAATACGAACAACTACCGGATATCAACACTGATAAAAACGGACGCCCGATAAAACCTCTACTATCAATTTTTATTAAAGAAGAAATTACTGCAGAGGAAATATCTAAAGCTCAAGCAAACAACAAAATCCTCAGCCAGATCATGATCCATCTCAAAGACCCAACATTTATAATGGATTCAATGTCAACAAGGCACTTCCACAAACATAAATGGAAACTAACGGATTCTGGCATCGTCTACGCAGCATCAACAACGCGAAACCATATAGCATTACCAGAGTACTACAAACAAGAAGTCATCCATAAAGTTCACGAACAAGGTCACAAAGATGTGTATCAAACGGAACTAATAATACACGAAAACTTCATAACACACTACCTATGACCAACAATAGAGGAAGTCATCAACAAATGCAAATGGTGCATTCTCCTCAACAAATCGCTTTTCCCAGGTCAACGAGCTGAACTCAAAAAGCTCCAAGCTCACTACACCAATGATATTATCAATGCTGATATAGAACAACTATCAAAAGACAATGAGGTTTACACCTCTGTACTCGTAATGGTGGATCACTTCACTATATACTGTAAGATGATACCCCTAAAAAGCATCACAGCACAAACTACAGGAGAAGCAGTTCTTAACAACTGGGCGTGTGTGTTCGGCCTGATTACACAACTAATTACCGATCAAGATAAACAATTTGAAAGCCGCCTCTTTCAAACTCTAGCATCGAAACTCGAAATACTCCACACACATACAATGATAAATCACCCTCAAGCAAATGGTGCCGTAGAATGTGTCAATCAAACCCTCTTGAAATTAATGTGAACAATCACTGCACATGTAGGTGGAAAAAAATGGCGCGAAATCTTACCACTAGTGGAATACTTCTACAATACTTCCACTCACTAAACAACGAAAATCTCACCATACAAAGCCATGTATGGCCATGAAGCACCCACCCCGGTCTCCATGCTTTTCCAAGGCCACTGCGCCCAATTGACAACAACTACGTTAATCAACTAATTACGAACATCACCAAAACCCATGAAACAATGTGTGCTCACACAGAAAAGCGCCATATGACAACAACACTACTTCAACACAAAAATCAATGGTGAACCACACCAAATTGGAGACAAAGTCTATGTATACACTCCTGGTGTCATTACCAATGAAAAACAAGTCAGAATACTAGCATTTAATTGGGAAGGCCCACATAAAATTATGAAAGTTCTCCCTCACAACAACTATGAATTGGATAACAAGAAAATCACCCACTTCCAGAACATCAAAAGAGTGGCGCAAAACATCGAACATGCTACCATCTCTAACCTAAAAGAATTTGAATTAATTAAATCAGATAACAATGAATTCTATCTTACCACTGGCTGCACAAAAGTGGAAGAAGACTCTTTCGACAATGAATTCCAACACAAACTTTCTTCCCCAATACACTTATTGCGCAAACAACCTAAATGCATTGCTAAATCTAATACTAATTATAAAGACTGTTCTATTAACATTGCTACATTGCCTTTAGATATCTCAAACGATGAAACGGAAAGCTGCCGTCCACAGTCCCCGCAGGAGCAGTCGTGGAAAAGCGAATAAACCAATCTCAAGTCTTACTGAATGTCCCTGCAGGTCATTCTCAGGATCCTTCAGCATTCGCAATTAACCATCGGACGTCTCTAGGTGCAGGACGTCCTCAGCTACCGACTACGATCAACAACCTACGACATCCCCTTCTACTGTACACAAAATGGTGGGCAAGACTTCTTCCCACATACCAGTCAAACGTAGCATTCTAACCCAAATCCCATTTCAAACTTCTTCCATTTCTAGCAGTCGCCAAGACTCTCATTTCACTCTACATAAACAGCAACGCTCACTAATAGAAGGCGAATCCAACCACCCTTACCTCATCGCCTCAAGGAGATGCCCATATATCACCCACAATAACATCTCAGAACAAATGAGAGAAACTATCTCAAAAATATTAACAGTTGGTGAAAACAAAGTCAACAGTGAAGCTCTACCCACTATTATTGACTCAGAAAAACGTCCTCAAATTAACACAATTGTGTTCTATCCAGGTTCCTTCTTACCAAAACTCAGCAGACACTACTAATGCAGTAGTACAGTCCATGTAATCTTCGATGACAACATAATGCTGAAAAACATTCTTAAACTTCTTAAAAATCGCAAACAATGCAAAGGTCTAGAATGTCTCAACATAGATTGGAAAAACCTTAACCTTGTATACATTTTAAAAAACGAAGAAAAGGAAGACCCAAAAATGGTCCAATGGCTAAACTTAATCTTAGTCAAAGCCCCCGCATACTCAGTTACAGTCAACTTCATCTACATACAACACACCTCTCCAATACCAAACAACGTCCTAGATCTCAAGACGTACCTCAAATCATTCTACATTATTAGGCAAACTATGAAAGCTCGAACAATGGTAGAAAATAGTCCGTCAGTCACAAATCTAATCCTAATCGATATTCTCATCCATCGCTTTGTACCTCAATACCATATGATTACGGAACAGCTACTTCCAATAGATGCCATGCTATTATTTCAAACTCTCGAAATCATAGATCCCACAAGTACACCCATCAACATAACCGATATAAAGACGAGATTTACATTTCGCCCAAAACAAGAAACTATAGACGACATTAACGATAGATGGTCCCAAATAAAAACGTCCCACATAACCGATGATCAATGGCCAACAATAACTATCGAGTCGCNTAGCGTATTTTAGGAATTTCGTCTCTCAAATGTCCTCTGCTATCAGCATGATCTCTCTTAGTTTGTTGATTTTCTGCGAGAATATTTCATAATATTTCTGGTATAGTTGTGTCCCTTTGATTCCTATCATCAATGTCATTTGAGCGTCAGCCCTGCTTGTATGTGCTAAATTTTCTCTGATCTGATTGTCTGGGTAGAAGAACATGAATACCTTTCTTAAACTGTGGGTGTTCACTACATCTTTATAGAAGAAGCTAATGTTGTTTCTTACTTCTTGTTTGGTTATGTTGTTGGGATTGTTCTTATTGATTCGCATCATTGTTACAATTTCGACTCTTTTTGTCACAGCATAGTAATGATACTTCCTCTCCCAGATGTCTGTCCATACAATGTCATTCACCTCGGAGAATAGCATTATTGCTTTTGGAGTCCGATTTTCTATTTCTTTCCTAAGATCTTTTAGTTGTATATTAATGGGTTTCCCTTGTGTATACAGTTGATATGGCGTTATCATGCCCTTGATGTATAGTCTCTCTCTGTTATCATTCTTCAGCATTATTTCTTTCGACTTCTTATAGTTGTCTCATCCTATTAATTTCGCCTTTTTCTCCATGTTCACGTACAATTTATATTCATGAAGAAAGGTTTTCACAACTTTGACTTCTTTTGGTAGTCTCCAGCATGGGAGGACCATTGGTATCTCAATAGTCTCTGGCAATGTGCAGATTTGTCTTTTGAGGTGTGAGTATGAACCTTCCATTGTTGGTGCCATTGCTAGGCCTATTGTTGTGAGGTAATTCATTTTTGCTTCCTGGATGGTATTCCAGAATGCTTGGGTCAGTCTCCTTCTACTTAGTTTTAATCATATTTCTTCTTTGATGTCTATTCTTGCTGTGATACATTCAACATCTACTGCTAACTGGTTTTATGGCTTTAATAATTCTTCCAGTTCCATTCACATAAATGCTTCCATGAACATCAGCTTCATTGTTGCCACCATTTGTTGTTCTCTAATATTTTGGAAGTTCCTTTCTTTGATNGCAACGCTCACTAATAGAAGGCGAATCCAACCACCCTTACCTCATCGCCTCAAGGAGATGCCCATATATCACCCACAATAACATCTCAGAACAAATGAGAGAAACTATCTCAAAAATATTAACAGTTGGTGAAAACAAAGTCAACAGCGAAGCTCTACCCACTATTATTGACTCAGAAAAACGTCCTCAAATTAACACAATTGTGTTCTATCCAGATTCCTTCTTACCAAAACTCAGTAGAGACTACTACCGCAGTACTGTCCACATAACCTTCAATGACAACATAATGCTGAAAAACATTCTTAAACTTCTTAAAAATCGCAAACAATGCAAAGGTCTAGAATGTCACAACATAGATTGGAAAAACCTTAACCTTGTATACATTTTAAAAAACGAAGAAAAGGAAGACCCAAAAATGGTCCAATGGCTAAACTTAATCTTAGTCAAAGCCCCCGCATACTCAGTTACAGTCAACTTCATCTACATACAACACACCTCTCCAATACCAAACAACGTCCTAGATCTCAAGACGTACCTCAAATCATTCTACATTATTAGGCAAACTATGAAAGCTCGAACAATGGTAGAAAATAGTCCGTCAGTCACAAATCTAATCCTAATCGATATTCTCATCCATCGCTTTGTACCTCAATACCATATGATTACGGAACAGCTACTTCCAATAGATGCCATGCTATTATTTCAAACTCTCGAAATCATAGATCCCACAAGTACACCCATCAACATAACCGATATAAAGACGAGATTTACATTTCGCCCAAAACAAGAAACTATAGACGACATTAACGATAGATGGTCCCAAATAAAAACGTCCCACATAACCGATGATCAATGGCCAACAATAACTATCGAGTCGCCATCCCTACACTACTCAACAAAGATAGAAAAACTACTAGCTGACATCATCTAAGCTGCAGAATTCAATGTTAAAAAAGATTTCCACCACAATCTTTTCCTCGAAAAACAAGTACCGGACATCCGAACAAAATCTTCCATTTGGATTCTATCGATCTTTTTCACAGAAAATCACAATTAAGAAATCCCTCTATCAAAATCAAAACGAACAACCCTCTCCAAGTTGAGCTGCTACAAAATAGCAATTTCAACAATACCTTCACACCTCTTACCACGGAAATTTTACTTCAACGATCACATCACAGTACACAATCCTACCTACAACTCTGCAGAAACCACAATATCACAAAATAAAAACTACCGGAATCGAAACAATCGCTTACCTTAGCAGACAAGAAGATATACTGGAAACCACCTGGGAAGACACCAGAATACTCCAATTACTGGACGACACCCAAAACCTGCTCCGACAACCTTCATATCTCATTACTTCTGCCTAACTCAGGGTAGCTTAGGGTGGGCGTGTGGCATCAACACCTGTGACGAAAGCCGTAAAGTATCTCTGTCACTGAGGCTCTCATTCCTACTAATTATGCTTTCTCTACAGTTCCCGCGTTCAATCAGCTACCCGCGCTTACTTCATTGCGCAATCTTCATTTTAGTTCTGGCTAGTGGCAGGTTTTGTTGATGCTTATTTATCTGCATGTATAAATAGGGCCTTACTGTGCGTAAGTGGTTAATAAAAGTTTAGTTTATGCAAAATCGTGTTCTCTTTGCTCTCACTCATATTACTGGATGGCCATGAGCAGCAAAGCTTTCTACACTATTGATGGCAGTTTTGTTGTCTCGCTTCAGCACTAATTGCCACGTAATATTAGATGCTGCCAGTGCAGAACATATTTGTAGTAGTTACGATTGCATTATACCTGTATCAGTCCAGATGCTTGTACTTTCTTACACACTTAAGCTGGCCTCGTTAATGTATACTACTTTAAATTGCTTATGTCTAAATGGTACTCTTGGAGGTTCTGTTTTTGCAAGATTAGATGCTACGCTATCACTGTGTTATTGCTTTTCTATATTGCTAACTATGATGATGCTAGATTATGTATAATTATAGTTATTTGTGATGAATGAATTTGATTGCCGAAATAGGATAATGTCGTTTTACACTAGGCATTCCAATATGCCTAAGTCTTTTACAGTTCAACATTTTGTTCTTGAAGGAATATCTGAAAAAAACTATATACAATGTCATAGAGTTATGAAAAACGTAGTACAGTCATCAGAAAGGCTGGTAGTGGTGGAACAAACAAAAAATGTGAAACACAAGTCTAGCTGCAACTATGAGAAACAATGTTGAATGTTGACAAGAATGATGTAGCATTAAGAAAGTTGGCTAAAAACAATGTTTCTCAAAGTACTATTTCCAGAATATTCAATAAAGCTAACGTGACTTGTTACAAGAGCGCCTCTTTATTTAGAAGATCACATTGACAGTGTGGAAAAAATTGCAGAAAATTGGTTGTGAATTTTAAAGTAAAAACTGTTTTAGTCGATGATGAAACTTATTTTCAATTAAAAAATAATTATATTCTTGGGAATATCCGATTTTTCACTAAAGAAAAATCGAAACCACCCAATAATGTAAAGTTTATGGCTGTTAGTATGCGTGTGCATAAGTGCTGATGGAATCAGTGAACCTTTTTTCATGGAATGCCCAAACATTATCACGGGTCAGATTTATTGTGAAGAATGCATTCGTACAAGATTGATAAATTTATCAACAATTACTATCCAGATAAAAGCTCTATCATGTTTTGGCCTGACTTTGCAACCGCTCACTATGCCAAAGCAACATCCGATCTTATTTCATCTCTTGGTGTGCCTTTTGTGGCTCGAAGTGATAACCCTCCAAATGTTCCACAATGCCGACCAGTAGAAAATTTTTGGACAAACTTCAAATCTGAGGTATACAAATGTGGTTGGGAAGAAACATCCATTCGCGAATAGATCCGAGCAAAGGTCAGCTTTATGTAGTCAGCATCAATCTGAAAATTAAATGGCAAAACTTTCGAATCTTGCTAATCATTCTTTTGATGGAGATGAATATTCAACATTTTTGTATATTTTTCTAGTAATCATAAAAATATGAAATAATAAAAGTGTTGGTATTATCGATAATGCCTGTAGGAAAGGGATCCCTATAATACATAAAGAAGACGACGTTTTTCATAAAAAACAAGAAATCCTCCCGATTATAATACAGCACACCTTGTTTGCAGAAGCAAAAGTGGACGAATTGCGATTTTGCATTAGCAATAATGTTGATGGCGAAGTTAGGCTTGGTAAAAAAGCAAATAAATATACTCGACACCACTTGGTCTCTAACTTTCAAAACTAAACTTACTCACAAAAAATGTTATAAAGTTCGATTCGTTATTCAGGATTTTAAAGATATCGATAATAATAATTTATAAATCAATTCTCTGATATGTGCCAGATGGCTTACCAAATTATTGTTGTGCATAGTGTGCACTGTAAATGCGAGGAAAGCATTCCTACCAAGCAACCCTATTGAAAAGTTACATTTTGTTAGTTTTTCAGTTGAGGCCCTATCTGATTTAAGTGCATTTAGAAATTTACTGTCTTGGTGATTCTGCGGAACTTACAATTGTACATTCGAATTGTGTTACTAATGATTCCCCATCAATACAACTTTGTAATATTTTGACGAAAAATGAGTAATTATATTCTCTTATATATTTTGATGACCTCTAATTTTTTATTCTATCAAATTGTATTGAAACGATCTTTATTATTAAAATTTGTGTCATGTGTACACCAGACTGCTGATATTAGAAGTTATGTAAACAAAGAATGGCACTATTGTGAACAAACATTGTAAATATTCCGTCTTTTAATAGTGACCTCTTATTTTTGAGCGATACTGTAGATCTGATACATTGTTGGAATTGGATAAACTTTTACCATTCAAAAAATACAAGCAGATCTGATCGAAATTAAAGCTTATAAAGTGCTGGTCGATTTACAATGAAAGGCAAATTCCAAAAATAATTTGATAATATAGGAACACAATGAGAAATTACCTTATCTGCAGGTTGCCGGTCAAGAAATTCCTTCAAATTATCGCAATCAACTTTTGTTCGACAAAATATAATAACCCGATCCATCCCCACGGTAGTGATTGCACGAACAACATAGTGCGGTTTTAGCATCTTTACCGCTTCTGACAGAGATTCGGAATTTCCTGTACCAGGTTTAACATTATCTAGATAGTGGATTCCATCAGTGCGCGGTCGCTTGCCCTAAATAATAGGCCAGACATGGCAAATAGCTACAATGTATAAACTTGCTGTTGTTGTAATGCTCTAAGAAATACCTGTTGCCAGCATGTATCTCTTGAAGGATCTACAAAACAGACCACATTATGAACAGTCTCCGGTACAGTATCCTGGCCTTTTAAGTCAACCCATACAGGAAATTGCATGATTTGATCAGCTAATTTTTTAACTTCGAACGAATGAAGTGTAGCAGAGCAAACGACCATCTAAATTTGAAATGAATTTTAATGAAAGAACAACAGTACTAAAATACATTAAAAAGTTTAAAGGAAAAAATTTATTAAAAATTTTAGATATCCAATGTGTAAAAATTTGTAGTTGCTGAAAATATATGCAACCTTGAATCTAATGTGCAATACACATTGTAAAAAAACAAATTAAGTTCTTACAATTACAAAACCTTTTAAGTTTAAATCGTGAAAGTACAAAAACCTGTAATCGTTTATTATCGGGTGTGACTTTATGAAGTTTATTGTGAATAGATTTTATAAATTGCTCCTGGTTTTGCTTAAGCAAGCCATCAGCTTCATCCAAAATGAAAAACCTCACGCGATCAAGAGAAAGATATCCATTTTGAATAAGCTCTTCCAAACGACCAGGTGTTCCTAAAACTCTAATTCAAAACTTGCCGCTACTACAGTATGAGAACAAATAAATCTAACTATAAATGAAACATATTTTTTTCACTATGTGAAAGTGATAGTTTACAAACTGAAGTGATCAGTTTTCGTTGAGAATAAATAAATATGTCAGTTAAAAATACAGCAAATATGATGACAGAATCCTTTCACATTCCTTGATAAATTTCGCTTGATCACAAAACAATTTAAAAAGGCATGTAGGAAAAATCGAGATAGTTTTGTTTATCGCACTATCCAGCCATACAATGAGCCGGGAAGCGTAAATGATCACAATGGAAGTGAACGCCTCAGAACTGAAACAACTATGAAAGTTGAAAAAATTATCGCATCAAGAATTTGCAGAAATCCACGAAGATCCATAAGGAAAACGGCTGGTGCGCTTCAAATTTCGAGAGCATCCTTTTTCCAGTGGCGAAAGGAGATCTGAGACTATCTCCTGCGAGAATCAGCAACGTTCATTCTCTAACGAATGCCTACAGGCAATTTTGTTCACTATAGAACAGTATTTTAACCATAGTATATTGACGATGTCTAGTGATATTTGAAACGTTCGCCGATTTCTAAGCCCAGCTTCAACAATGGTCTAAAGGGAAACTTGGTTTCTGTGAACGACGATCCAAAATTAATGCCCAAAGTTACGAGGAGCACATTTTGGAGAATGCTGTAAAGAACCTCAATCGAGATATGTTTCAAGGAAGTCAATTTTGTTTCAACAAGATTGAGCATCAGTTCACGCCGTCACAAGTGCGCAATAGTGGCTCCGGAGCAATGTTACCGACTTTTAGACAAAGGAATAACGGGTAACTGAATCCAATTGACTTCTGGGCATTGCCAGGTAATTAATAGAGTAAAATGTGTATTCTACAGTTGAAGCGTTAAAACGAGCATGGAAATGAATATAGTGAATAAAATTCTTCTAACATGTCTTTTGTAAGTACTTTGTAATGTACCATGCAATTCTTCATGGTGTTTCAATGTATTCTCCATTAACTATTTATTTTCACAAAGTTTGTGTCCCCTGTACAATAGAGGGAGATATTTTGTCATAATATTTTGAACTTTTTAAAAATATAATTAATATTCTAAACGCTCTCATTATCTGGGATATGTACATATACTTAGGGAAACTTTTAGACAATGATATTTGAATACCTGTAACGACTTCTACACCTTTCTCTAAAACAGCGATTTGATCGCGAATGTTAACACCACCAACCACAGAGAGTGTCCGAATTTTGACTGAGCCAGTAAAGCACTTTGTCAAGTTAATCAGACATTGATTAGTTTGATCAGCCAATTCTTTCGAAGGCTCAATTATTAAGGCAAGTGGTCCTTTAGAATCTAAAAAATATACTATAATCTTTAAAATGTCGAAAGCATAATCTTTCAAAAGTCGGTCTACCATTGACTTCGCATTTGACCAATTCATTAAAATTGAAAATAGTACTTATTGAATTCCATTTAAAATCTAAAGTATGCTCATTAAAGATCTCTTGATGTAAACTATGAAATTGCAAATAGATAAAACTCAAACATTTTCTTACTTTTAAAGGATTTCTTGGCATTTGAATCCGCTGGCACTTTGGAAGAAAAGACAGTACATTTCGGTGGAGCATTCTCTAGACCTATCCAATTTGCACCGGGCGCATAAGCGAAATCTTGTGCGCCAAAATTGAATTTTACTTCAGCGTTTTTCAAACCAACGGAGGCGAAATAAGCCGTGTTTAGAATTTCAATCTCTGATAAAGTAAATGCTTTCCCCAAATTCGTACCGTTCTTTGAGTATGATATCATTCGCTTATCCAAATCCAAATAAACACTAAACGAAAATACTTCGATAAAATAATAAAGCTTGTGTAACGGTTTTTCTACGTTACCATTTAAAAGCAATTAGGATTGATATTTATTAAATTATAAAATGAAGGTTCATAGCTTTAACCAAAAAGTCTGTTATGGATTAAGAGGTGAAAAATTTTGATTTACTTTCACATTTGTATAATTTTCTACACTGTGGCGTATGATACATCTGAACAAATAAAATGAGGAGTATATCTTTCAAATCATTTGCAATGTTAAATTTACCCTTCACACATTCCTGACAAAAGTCATGGGCACTATTAAACTATTATATTGTAATTTAACTAGATTTTTACTCCAGAAAAAAATACAATAGAGAACTTTTTCTTTAATGAAAGTTGCTTTGGATACTTTTAAAAGTGTTGTAGTAAGCAGTTCAAATAGGTTTAGACAAGCTGGCAGTTACTGATAGTTATTTTGGTGTAAAGAACAAATTTAACTTTAAAATACATTGGAAGTAAAGTAATATAAAGACATATGCACATTCTTATTATGAATTAAGAATAAAACTCCAAAACGGAAACATGAATGCAGACTTGATGAGGAATTCACATAATGTCCAGGGCATGAAAAACAACCGTTTCATTAGCTTATTGGAACTCTACAACTAGATGCTTTGGACATGATTATAAAGTTAAAAATAACTTGGCTTCTTCTATTGCATTATCACACATTATAAAAAAGGAAAAACCTAATTTCCTAAATTTACAACTTTAATTCACTTCCAAGAAGCGCACCGTATCCTGTTATTAAGCATTATTTATTACTATTTCTCGCAAACATTCCTCGTTATTGTTAAATAATTCAAACCAATTAAAGATGTTTGTAGCCCACTTTGAATTTTAAGAAACCCCAAAGACTCCCTAATCTTTTGGTTATCATCATTATTTTATCATGATGTCGTTTAATCAATCAGACAACATAGATTTAATACTTTAATACGATCTCTAATTTTCCTAAAATATGAGTACATTATATAATGATAAGTGCATACATACTGGTGAACATAAAGTTGATCCAATGCAGTCCGGTGTTGTAGTTTGTCGTTTTAAAGTTACTGCTCTTTTGTATGTTTCTTAGTATTGAATTGATAAATTGTAAAACAACCAATCGTTTAATCAAATACTCATAACATGTGAAAAAGTTTTGCAGATTATAAAATTATAGTTCGGCAATGAATATCAAAAACAATATATTATATATCTTCGTATTTTTTTAGCAAGTGTAAATATACTGTATGCATTAAAACTGACGAAAGTCCATAATTAATGAAACTCTTGAATATATATTCAACAAAGTGCAGCTCGCGCATTTTTATGGTTTCCTTCGTCGTAATATTAAAATTTCGGTGAATTGTGGATCGCTGAAAGAGATAATAAAGTGACCGTCCTGCGAACTCACTTGATGTTTAACCCTATTACCACAAATCGATTTTTAAAAATATTATCCAAGCTGTTAAGAAATATTTATAACCGTTTACACGGCCACACCTATGAGGTTGGCCCCGGTAATGCACTGATGAAGATTGGTACTAAAACTTATTTTTGTGTCATAAGTACATGCAAAAAAGGGTTTTCAATAAGAATTCCGATTTTTGTAAAAGCATTCAAATTATTTCCATATCTAGTGTTCAGATAATGAGGCGGTCTAATATCCACGGGAACAACAACAACCTGAAACATTTGTTTTCTGAATAAAAACTGTGTGAGTCACGTCCAGGCGTGCCGTACTTAAAGTCAGATGTGTTGCGCCACATAAATATCTTCATACGTTTGTGAGGTTAAAAATGTTTTGAAAAAACAAGTATGTCCACAAAAAAACATTTATTGAATTTAGATACCTGTCAGTATGGCTGAAATTTTCAGAACAGGACATGACAGGTTAAAAGAGTTCTGGAGGCGAAAAATATCACAAAATCGCCAAACATTAGAACACAGTAGGAAAACATGGGATTAAAGTTTTCCAAAAAATAGAAAAAACGTTTATTTATTACTCTTTAAAGGGTACATATTCTAAATGTATTACAGCAAAACAAAAAAAATGGCGTTGCATAACCAAAAACCTGTATACAGTTATTCCGAAATGATCACATAAAATCATGGTTTGTGAAGGTTTACCATTCTAAGTGTTATATTTAAAGATATGAAACTACAAACAATTTACAGAGATCGCAAAATTTAAAATATTTCTGCACCGCTTTTGGTGTAAATGCTAACAAATATTCGATAGTTATTCTGTTAATGGGAGAAAACGTATTCGCATTGAACGTATACTTGAGGAAGTATTTTGGCATCAATAATGATCGATGTTTCATATAGTTTCATAGCTAGGAATTTCGTAGACACTATTAATAGTTATACTTTACATTATTTAAGTTGGGCATTGAATGTCTAAAAATCCAATAATTTAATCTTTCTAATAATTTGCCTACGAACGTTTCTATATATTGTGATCAAGAGCATGTATAATGTCTGACAAGGCAAAATAATGAAAAAAGTGAAAAACTAAGATTATAACAAATGTACAATACTGTACCCAATTACATCGCCTAGTCCAAAGGGTTCACCATAGGTTTCAAAATTGCGACTGTGCGACTTCTTGCCAGTGCCGCCAAAACCATATCCATAGTCATCTGTTCCTAGATCTAAAGAAGCATCCAGTGTTGACCAACCTACACGTACCAACCCTTCATCGGTGACCTTTGCTTCATAATAATATCTAATTGAAATAACAACATTCTATTACGAGGTTTATATATATATATATATATATATATATATTACTTAACGCAATTTTTCAAATTTATATTTAGCGCTAGTCACCAATTATTTGTAAAGATTCAAAGATGCCAGCTAAATGAAGTGACTCAAACTTTCTTCTGCATGAAAAAGCTGATACTTTTTACTTTTTCCAGAATTCAAATTCAACAATAATACAAAACTATATTAAACAATTGCTCTAAATTCAATAGCAACTGGAAGCATTACTACCAAGAACCGCCACTTGGGTCAATTGACACACGAATATAAAATACTGGAATGAGGTTTAACTAGCAGAGGTCCAAATAATTACATAGATGATGAAGAACTTAATGAACGTCTTAAGAAACTTTGAGTAAAATGGGAAGTCTATGTTTGAAAATTTTTGCCACTTCTTGTATTATTTCTATTCTTGATATTCTAAGAAAATATGGCAAAGGAAAGGCTGCTGTTATAATAAAAAATGCCAAAACGGAATGGAATGTTACCTAATCTTTAGAAGTCCAAAAGTAAAGGATGCTGCTGAAAAAGAATTTCTTTTATTCAAAAATACAAAGATACACTAAGAAAAAATGAAGAAAAATATATTTTTCATGGATCATATATATATATATATATATAGTAAATTCAGGCAAAATCCTATAAACCATCTGATTTGCAGGTTCTCTATAGTACATAGCGCAGGTGTATTGGTAGACCTATTTAGATGTGCAATATTTACCTGCATATTCTATGAAGACTAATTGTTTCGAGAATATTAAAGAATTTATACAAAATTCTGCTTAATAAATACATTTACATGTATTCAACAATACAGACTCGGATAGATTTGATTTTGCATAAATTGTAAGTTATACTTTGTAACAATATGAAAAATATTTGAAGCCATTGAAACATTCTAGGACTGCTCCTGTCCTAAAAATCACGAAATCACAAATTAAGTCTAACTGTTGAAAGGTCATGCAAATAGTTTAAAAACTTCCGACAACCACACATATTGTTGGTAAATGTATGCCCTAATGGGCATGAAATTCATATACACTGCATTGTGATTTTTGTTGAGGAATTTTACCTCTAATGGAGCATATTGCATTCATTTCATTATCCAGAACAAATGATATAATGATTCTAAAGACACTTGAAAACATCCTATACAAAATATAAACATGGATTTCATATATGATTGGCTTCAACTGCCTGGAAGAATTTGATAATTCACACATAAATTTGCCAGCAAAACTTTCCAATTAAAAATAGCTTAGCTTCAAGGCAAAGACTGATTTTTTGTTACTATTAGTATTATAATTTTCTATTACCAGATAATTGGCCTCATCTTCAGCAAGTATTGTGATTAATAGCCAATACTTGGACCACTATTTGGTTTTAAATCAAAGTTTTGATACTAGCATCTATCTAGAGCTTTATAAAACACTAGTGTTTTATCCAAAAGCAAAAGAATACTTAAAATGGTATTGCAGCTTAGAACTTGTTGCTATATTGAGGTTTCTAGGTAAAATATAGCAGCTCAGAAGACTATTAAGCATCAGAGCACTAATTCACTTTAAATAAATAGTAAACTTGCTGCAATTTCACAATATTACATATAAAAACTGGCATTCTCTTTTGTTTATAATATAGGTCTGCATAGAATTACTATAAAATCTCAAAATAGAGAATGCATGACGTTTTTTACGTTTAGTATTTTTCTTTTTTAATTATTAAGCATCTTTTATAATTTCTCTACGTTTGGAACCCAAGCTTTAAGCTTTTGCAAATTTACAAAGATCCTATTTCAGGAATATAATATATATATATATATATATATATATATATATATATATACATTCCTCACCCATGAGCAGAAATCCTGGCTACAATGTTGACTGCAACTGTTTAGGTTCACATGTCATCTTCACAAAGCTAGTGCTGACATAAACAGCATCTCACAATGCAGTGCAGGGTACAACAAATTAAAAGTCATCATTACATTTGCTT
>CABFPE010000206.1:593098-610463 GCA_900660155.1 Hofstenia miamia | reverse complement strand
ATATATATATATATATATACTGTGAAAAATTATAATACAGACCATTCTAATAATAATATTATTGATGATCAATTTTGTTAACGATTTTTGTTTTGAAAGTACAAAATGTTCGAAAAAGTAGCCGAATTCGATTAAATCGAAAATTACGATAATTTTAAGCCTTGTAAAATACAAAAACTCACTTTCCGGATCCAGTTACGCCCTTACTGGACCGTGCACCATGCCAAGACCGCTGTTCTCTGCATTGGCAAAGAAGACCAGCGGTGTCTATAGCCATTTGTTGACCACGATCGTGAATGTTCATTTTACAAAGTTTACTTTCGGATAGTTTAACTTTTCGATCATCACCGGCAGCCGAACCACCACGACCGCGTCCACCCAAGCTTTCAGTTAATGTCTCAAAGACTACTTGAATGATAGGAATACAGAAAGCGCCAGTTTTACCCGAACCTAAGCAATGAAGTTGAGATATTAAAGACCCAATGCATAGAACTATGAATAGATAGACTTGAAACTTGTGTTCTGGAAGTTAACTTATTTTATATTTGACATAAACTTCAGATTTCGATATTATCATTTGAGCTTTGAAAATTTTTGAAGCTTTCAAGTAGATCTCTTGCAATTTAGAATTTTTGAAATAATGATCATTAACAATAATCTAGAACAACTTACACAAATTTAAAAGAAAAGATTAAATAAAATCTCGTGAACGAATGAAAATGTACAATATAGAGTGATTTGTCAGACCACGCACTAGAGATACAACACTTAATTTTGTAAGCTGCCTTTTAATGACGCTTCAGAAACTGGTAATAAAGGTGTTTTGTACTATTCCACCGACTAGGTTATAGATATCGTTGGGTAGATGGGAGACATTTTTAAATCTAGCGAGCTTTCAAAGAAAAAAATATATATATCATATTTGTTCAAAAATAGCATGGCAAATATGAAATATATCAGGCGATATTTATCATCTATCCCTGGTGCACAACAACTTCGAATTACTTTATCAATAATTATGTCCATAGGTTCAGGCAAGTCTCGAATGTTGAAAATAAATTTCAAGCAAAAAATCTAAGTGAATACTTATTTTTATCCGAATTATTGAAAAAATAGACAATTACAAATATATTTCAAAGCGAACTAAGTATTCGTACAAATTAAAAATTAATAAAACAGACCTGTTTCTGCTGCCATTAATACATCACCACCGCCAAGAATAAGAGGAACGGCTTCACCCTGTACATCTGTTGGCAATGTCCATCCCATTTCTTGAATTGACAGGTCGACTTCATCGCAAACACCGAACTCAGTGGCAAAAGCACTCGCCATTCCCAATATGGTGGCTAAAGCACGGCAAAACCAAATTATATTAGCCACAACATTCTACGAATGTCAACATGCGAGACCGACACAGCATTAAATGTACATACAATATTAAAATAAATCTATAAATGAACAAGAATATAACTAAGAAATTAAATACAAATTGCCTGAACATTTCCAATATATATATATATATATATATATATATATATATACATATATATCTTATTGTGTCGCATATTGACAAATGTGAAATCACCAATTATTCAATATATTATGATGCAATTATGAAATTTTTCTTTCAAATCGATATTGGAATGCCGGGTTAAGCCTAAATATGTTAAACCGATACATTATTGCTTGAATGTGGGGCCATTATCAATGCTGAAAATTGATATCTGGAAAAAATTCAGTAAAAAATTGGCATAGATTATTCTTAAATATACACTTAATCAATTTAAAAGGGTGAACATGATTGAAATAGTACTATTCAAAGTCTTAATGCATTATAATTCAAGACTTGCCCGAGAGCAAGTAATTATTGTAGACAGTAACTGATTCAACTAGGGCATTTGAATTAAGCGTTTTGCACTATTGCACAATCCAATTCTGTATCACCCACTTGTTTTGTAAAACTTATGCAGTTGTAAACAAAAACAAGTCAATTTTGTTAACCATATTTGACTAATAATATGCAAAATTACGTGGCAAAATTTTAAACAGAAAGGCTAAAATGTTTAAGTATAAACCGGAAAAAATATTTCAGCAAAGCCTCAACTGCACTGTATGGACTCGTGTGTTGACTAATCTTATATATAGTTCTAAAACCGTACTATAGCTTGCAAAGTTTGAGTCAACGTCCCCAGAAAATGTACATAAAACTAATATACAGTAATTTTTCTTCAATAAAGTATCTGTTTCAGTCAATGCTCTGTTAAATTCAATTAAGTCGATTTGATTTCAATAAAGTCTCTGCTGCATTCAAGAAAGTCTCTGTTGCATTCAAAAAATTCTCTGTTGCATTCAATAAAATCTTTGCATTTAAACTGGTTAAAAAACCTAAATTTGATCCTTGAAAACATCTGAAAAATGCCAAAAAAATTTTGAATTTGACTGGACGAGTTAATAGTAATTAAGAAATTGCAATATACACATTCTAAAGAATTTAGAACCCTCGAGCAGGAACACCCCTCTGAATCGTTCATTTTTGTTGATGAAATAAGGTTTCAAGCACTACTACCAAAAGAGGTCGATCTGTTGCAGAACAAAGAGCAACAGTTTCAGCTCCTTCTGTTCGTTCTAGACATATATCAATAGTAGCAGCGATGAATAAGACAGGCATGTTATATTATACGATACACTAGAGGCCTGTCAAAGCTGAATATTTTCAAATATGTTTGAATGAAATTAAAAATAAATGTCATGAAGAAATATTCTGGATCCTCTTTGTATCTTAAACTGCTCGACTAATTTCGTGGGATGGTTTTATTCCTTTCTACTTGCCTCCCTACTGTCCTTTTCTTAGCGCAATTGAGAATTTTTATGCAAAATTGAAGAACTACGTAATTAGGCAACAAATGTTGAATTAAACTCATTTAATAAATTCAATAGAAAATGGCATTTTTGAAATTACATCTGAAGATTGGGAAGCATATTATAGGAATATGCTTAGGTACTTTGATAAATCAGTAAACAAGGAGGAAATCAATAACTAAAGGTCGTTACATTAGAGAGTTTTTGACATAAATTCATAATTGTAATTGATTTTTGAAAACGGCAAAAAGAATTTTTTTATTTTATGTAATGAATTTTCAATAATATTTTTTTTTCAGCTTTTCTGATTTGATCCAAGATTAAATAAAGGTAATTTTTAGCTAGTTTATATACAAAGACTTTATTAAACGCAACAGAGACTTTTTTGAATCCAACAGAGACTCTATTGACTGCAACAGAGACTTTATTGAAGAAAAATGACTGTAATTAAATTATTACGTTTGGTCATTGCAATAAACTTTGTAGCAATCCTTAAAATGTATAAGAACAGTGTTTAAAAGACAAAAAATCATTCTTAAACGTTGATTTGTGAACATTAGCTGAATTTATAAACCGTCATTAAATCAAAACAAAATAAAAAACAATTAAAATACTAAATTTCATATAAACTAACTTGAAAATACTAAGCAGCCACACCGGCTAAAGTTAGCTAGGAAATTGGAAAAAGACTGAAACTAGGAAAATAATGCTAACTTATAGATCAGCTTCACATTAGAAATAACATGTTTTTGACAATACACATGTAAAATATTAAATTCTATTCCTGATGGTTGACAGCGCCAAGCAAAATTTCAACAGTGGCTACTCAGAATTAATACAATTGGCAAAATTCAAATTGGCTTATAAAGCAAAGTTGTAACAAATTTTTGTCGATAACGATGCGTGGAACTCAACACCATCACCCCATCTTTGATAGACAACGCATAAAGATGGTTTATCATCACGTGATTGGGTTCGGGTAAGAGTGCTGGTTCGCACTGAATTGAAATGTCTTTGTTGAGAATGACTTGTAATAATGCTGGCGGAAGTTGTGGAGGCTGCATGACACCAAATGTTTCGTATGAACTTCGACTTGGTATTTCTTGATTGTAATCACCTAATGTAACATTTAACTAGTATATATTTCCAAAACTATTTTAATTAAACATGCACCTAAATAATTCTAACTCCTTGTTTTTCTAACACCACGTTATTAATTCAGTTTAATGTTCTAGACAACGTTGATATATCTACACCAACCAATCTTGAAATAGAATCAAATGAATCGATTTGGAGTCTTTTTTCTAATGTCAATTTCCTAGTTATACCGATGTAACACAAAAAATCGACTTGGTATTTCTTGATTGTAATCACCTAATGTAACATTTAACTAGTATATATTTCCAAAACTATTTTAATTAAACATGCACCTAAATAATTCTAACTCCTTGTTTTTCTAACACCACGTTATTAATTCAGTTTAATGTTCTAGACAACGTTGATATATCTACACCAACCAATCTTGAAATAGAATCAAATGAATCGATTTGGAGTCTTTTTTCTAATGTCAATTTCCTAGTTATACCGATGTAACACAAAAACAATTATGCACTATACACCATACAACCAACGAGTGCAAAATTTTGATTAGGTGTATAAAAAATATCAATAAAAATTTTATTTTAAATTCATACTAAAATTGTCAGCTATATGAAAAACATTATAAAATTATACAAAATGTTAATTAATATTCATATGTAAATTATTTTAAGAAAAATTGAAGTTTATGGCGTTGCTAATCTTTTTGCAAAACACTTTGTGAAAACATCAGAAATGTATGAAATTTTTACCTAGCACAATCATAAGCCTCCCGAGTTAGAGAGTAAGACACAACACAATGGGTCTGAATTAGCAGCATAGAGTTCAGTGCGTTTAAATAATATAGCTAAAGACTGGAAGTGTAACAGAATGACATTATCTGCATAACACTAGTTACGAAACTGTGAAAAATATAGGTTCAATTGAAGCAAAATCTAAAGACGTCAGTGAAAATTTGTTAAAGCGACATAAAGCTGGGGCTTACATTGTAAATGATAAACACTGTGAATCTAACATGAAGCAGAATTCTAACACACGGAAATAAATTAAATAGCAAATCTATATAAAAACAAAAGAAATATAACCTGAGGGTGAGGAAGTCATTGGTGATTTAATGCCAGAATTGCTGTGTTTACTTGTACTTTCGTCAAGAGCAAGTGCCTCAAAAACTTCAAAATCTTGCCTTTTGACTTCAACAAAATTGTTCACTGTGCCATGTGCATTAGGCACTGTTCGCTGAGAAGGATCATGCCTCCAAATCTAAAAGAAAAATGCAATGTGTACTATTAAAAGATCTTAAAACAAAAAGAACAGTTGTGATCGCAAAAACACGTGTATATACAAAAACAAACAGTAGAAAAAGGAATTCTCATCAGAGATCTTGGTAGAAATAATCAGAAATCATGAGAAATCTTTCATCATTTGAAGACGTGTAGGTGTTAGTATAATAACGTCCTTGCTTAAAAAAAATAAGCAAATTATTGTGGACTTAATTGGATATAATATCAAACATTTCATCATTTAAATTCATACAAAATTATGAAGTAAACTTGACCATTGAAAGATTTCAAATGTTATAAATCAATATAAATAATGGCAAATCAGTTTTGATAGCAAAAACGTGTATATACAAAAACAATAAACAGTAGAAAATGGAATTCTCATCAGAGATCTTGGTAGAAATAATCAGAAATCATGAGAAATCTTTCATCATTTGAAGACGTGTAGGTGTTAGTATAATAACGTCCTTGCTTAAAAAAATAAGCAAATTATCAAGACTCAGAAGTTATAAAAAATTTTCATCATCCGAAATACTGATATCATGTAAAACATTGCAAAATATAAAACCTATGAAAAATCAAAATTTACATTACTTTTATTAAATATGTAAAATTGATCGAAAAATTGGCTGAATTATTCCAATTACAATGTTATAAAAAAACTATTTAATATTAAATAAATTCTAACCCCATCAACCCAAAACTTAAACTCATGCACTCCTTCAGGCAATTCTATAATAGCAAAAAAACCATCTTAACTTCTTGACATGGGAATTGGTTTCCAATCATTGAATGATCCAGCAACTGCAACATTTTGACCGGCATCATTCCAGCGGAAGACTGTAGGAAGAGCATCAGCCTAAAAGATGCAGTTATTAAAATAAAGAAAAAAAGACAAATATGTCGTTCAATGGATTATACCGGGTGTTCCAAAAGTTTTAGAACAGAAATAAAAAAAATGTTACAAAAGATAACATATGATTCATGTACTTAAAATACAATAACATGATTTATGTCCAACGTTAAAAGGAATGTTAGAAGAAACGTTTAGATAATTATGAAAAGTTCATTGACACAACAATTCATTTATCGTTTATTCGAAGACCCCACCTTCTGCATCATGACAGAAATGAATCCTCTGCTGGAAATTTCTCATTGAATCGCGATATTGTTTTAGTGGAATAGCATGAAAATTTGCTGTGTCTTTCAGTAAATTCATTACGCTTTTTCTTTTGAGTTTTATTCTTATTAAAATGTTGTGTTTCTAAATTCATACATGTAGTTAAAGGGCGCCAAGACGTGTTAAAGTTGGACAAGCAGGTTTCTTTAACAGTTTTGGGTATACGGCTAGAAGTTTTTGGTTAAACTGCATTTCATTCGTCATTAAAATTGATTATTATTTCTGTCACCTAAATTGCACGAGATGAGGATTGCACTGAATTTAGGTTTTTAACTTAGCACGTAGGTTTCACTCACTGCGCCCAAGAGTTAGGGATGCTTTATTCTTTACCTAATTAGGGCTATAGTCTTAAACGACTCTTTGACAAGGTTATCTGTATCGGGTCGGCCGAGTGTGGCCACTCTTCCCCGTCAAGATCTCCTGTTTACTTTAACTTTTATTAGAAAGATTACTATAGCAGGAGTTGATTATTAAACTATAGATTCGGTAAATCTAGCTTTGAATCAAAATCCTAAATAGATAGGATATTAGGACTGCTCGCTGATTTCATACCGATGCCACATTATGTATGAGTTTCAGGTTTTTTCAAAAACTTTTTTTGGAACCGTATCCGTATAAATATTGTATCTAACGTCTTATAGGGGCATAGAATAACAGCTAAACCAATAATAAGAATATTAACACAAAATTGAATTTTACTATAAAAAAATTGATACCAGGACAAAAAATCTATATTATAGGTTTAGTACTTTCTAAAATAACCTGTGAAAACTTTATGCACTGTATTTCAACGAAAAATCTATGGTTTCTTATTAGTATATTTAAATAAAATATACTTTGCATCCTGGTGATGAATATAGGTTATATCAAAGAATGAAAATGCAGAAAATTATGATGCAGGTGTACATATATTTTATAATTTACAAATATTCTCGTCCACAAACGTCTAAATGGCATAAAGTTACAACAGCTAGTAAGGTAATTATATTGTAGACTACGTGATTGGTCACACGTTATCTATCACATGCGAAAGTATCGCACACCAATGCAACGGTTAGACTCTGTGATTATAATTGAAATGCAGTCTAACCACTTACCAATCACATTATCTAACCGAAGCCATATGAGGCCTGTTTACAAGATCATGTGTTTGTTAACTTCTCCGTCCGTTGAGAAGGCCTAGTTGGCGTAAGTTTAGTGGCAATAATTAGAGCTCTAAAAATATTTCAAATGTAGAATAACAAACCTTAATAATGTTAGATCTTGAAGTTTGATTCATCGCAACTCGTATGCGATCACGTTTACAACTACTGTATCATTTCAAAAGTAAACACTTCAGTTTTGAGCACTCACGTCTTTGACGTTTACACATGAAAGGAAACCGAATAGAATCCCTTTACAATTGACGTAAGTGCAAATACTAAAGGGTCTTTAATAAAACAGAAATGGGCAATTGCCTACTTAGTCAATCCCTACACTGGAAAATGATTGGAAAGTAAAAATGAAAATATTAAAATTAAACAAGCTTGTGCTATTGCGAAACTACTAATACTTAGACTTTATGCTGCATGTCTTGTCTCGTTTGTATACTCTAAAAATCCTTAAAAAGTAACTTCGAATTAGGTAGTCAATACGAAACTTCAGATAAAAAACCATGTTTCACTATACAATTACTGCGATAACATGTACTCACGCTGATAGCATTTTCGTGTATACTCAGTAAAATTTGCATTTCAGAAGGCATATTCAACAAGAGAATGTAAATTGCATACTAATATTGATTTATTGCAAATTGGAAAAGCGAAAAATAAAAAATGTTTTAAAGATCCAAGCGTTTTAATCATGTTTCATTAGCATCTATAATTAGCTACGAATTCAAATGACGTTTTATATTAAACACTTTTTTGAATATTATAACCCCTTCAGATTGAGATGAAAGGTTTACTTAGGCACTTTTGACTCTTACTTCAAAGTATGGGTTTGCAAAATACTAGGGCTAAGTGGAAGATTCATTAAAAAGTGTAACTAATTGCCATCGTAACTAAAACAAAATCAATGACATACTGCTTTCAATTTTGACTAACAAATCTTATTGGACATTTTTTTACCGAAATATATACAAATTTTGTTATGAGAAATGCCATTATCTTTAAAAATCGCTTACATGAAAGTTTTGCGCTTTGCCTGATGACACACTTAATCTTGGCGAAATAGATTTCGGGGATTTTGGAGAAATCTCAAACGCCGCTTGATTTCTTTGCGCATACAGATCTGGATCGGGGATGGACTTCTTGGCGTTTGTATTGCCCATCGATTACAACTAAAGACAACAACTTTATAAGCGAGACCTTAAGTTTGTGTAAAACTGAAAAATATAAGGTTAATAGAGTTTGTTTATAACTTAACGTTCTAATCAATAATATATATTTTAAGAGCATATAAACCAAAACTAAAATTATAGCAATGTAGAATGAATCATTGTTGTTTAAGAACCTGAAATTAATTCGGAACATCAACACGTACAGTGAAGACTTCCATTATAATACATCTAAATTTCTAATAAGCAAAAATAATTCCAAGTATATGTATATTCAATTATAATTGCAATGTCCAATATACCTTCTTTACTATTCCAAGAACATAGAAAAAAATAATTAAGCAAAATGGGAGATTGGATCAGCATCCTCAGTGTGAAGGAAAGTAAGGTTCGTGTTTAAATTCAAGTGGAGACTCAATGCATTGGTAGGAAAAAGATTGAATATAAGCCACAGTATTGGAGCGATACTTCCGTGCAGCAAAGTGCACTAATTTTGACAAAAATCACTACACAATTGCCATTCATTACTATCCGTAAGTTCATAGCGTCTTGGTAAATAATTTGGGAAAAATATTTTGAAATTATTGTCATGTTCCTCGATGAAATTCCACAGTGCACGCATCTGCGGCACAAACGATGGAGGTTCGCAAGTCGGTGAAGTCGACATTAATAGCAAAATTTGCTCATCCGAAAAATCATTGATATTGAATGCATAACGTATTCCAGAAGCAAAGGGCTCGATGATAATTTGGTCTCTAGAGGTGTCAAATATATTTACTAGACCTTCATGTTTCCAACGTCCAATAGTTCTTAAGCAAAGATCAGGAAAATCATCCTGAAAAATTGCAGGGTGTATACTGGAATTCTCCAGGTCGTATGCCATTCCCATATACATTGGTTTCTGATTTACCGTGTTGGTGTCACATGTAAAAAACAGTTCAACCTTGTAAATAGAACAGCATAAAGAAAAATATGTCCTTAACTGATCTGATAGAGACTTAGAAAGTTTTGTTACCTTAGAGTTGTCATTACCATCGTGAAATCCTCCTAATATGTAAACACTAACTTGAGATTGAGTAATTTGCTGAAAAATCTCAGCACATTCATTAATCTCATCAATGTCAGAGAGATGAGCGCAAAGAACTTCTTTGGGGGTTTTTAAAATAATGATATGACAAGTGGTTGCCATATCGGAACCAATGAATCTGATCCGTTGATTTTCAACACGTATGATGGCATATTCTCCTTGAGATATCCAAAGATTAGGAGTTGAGTTGTTCAAGTGAAGAACAGTTTTCTCAGAAAAATCCTTATTCTCATTATGATTCTGCATTAAAAATGCTAAAACAATTAACAAATAAATCAATTACCAAGTGTACATATGTAAACTATAAAAATATCTCTCGTTGTGTACCATGAAAACCCCATTAAAAAATTTAAATTATTCACAAAAACATTTAACCGAATTTATGAAAAACAATGTTTCGAAAAACAAAACAATTCTTAGTTAAGACAAACTTCCTAAAGAGATCAGTTGACATCACAAATATTTCCCTAGTCATCACCAATTTATTATTATATATGTACAATTAACTGAAAAAGCAAATAAAGAAAATCGCAAAAAAAAGAAAACTAATTATAGTTATTCAAAAAGCTATAGAAATCAAAAGCTAAATCTTTATTAAAAACCAACCATTCACTCATCGTGGAAATAGCTAGTTATTAAAAAGCTTAGAAACCTGAAAAAACAAATTCATTTAATTATTCAACATGCTATGACTCAAAATTAGCCTTGTGTCTCTTCCAATATTTTTTCACTGTGTCGTGTCCGGTTTCGGTTACAACAATGTAGCGTTTCTCAGAATTGCTATTCAGCAAACAGCCAACTTGCTCAGCATAGTCTCTTAAGAATTCGAATTGATTGGGAGTGATGAAACCACTATAAAGAACACTTTCTGTGTATGAGACACGAAGTGTTTCCATTTCCCATAATTTAATTTGATCAATGAGTGTAGGTGGGATATCTCCCATTTCAGGATGCCGATGACTCTAAATATAAATTTATATATATATATATATATAAGTATATTAAAACATTATTAATCATTTATATTTTAGAGAACGCTGCTTTATCAGAATAGAGATCATCAATAGCTTGCACTCAACAATTTTCATAAGTTCATATATGCCATTCGTCAGCATGGTAGTTTCGCAAACAAATTATATTTTCTAAAGCCGTAAACAGAATTAGGATTATCCTCAATCGGATGTGCGTATTAAACAATAAAATTCTATATAAAATGCATACAATACCTCAATATAGTGAATGATTTGAGAAGATGTGATGCCCATTGAAAAAGCCTGTCGACAACTATCGCGAGTTAGAATAGAACAGCACATGTTTGGAAATCGGTAGAGGGATGACGAGAACATTGCAATAAGTGCTAGATGCAACTCCGAATGTGTATAAGCATAAATTCTGAAGTTGGTTTCAATTATAATAAAGCCTTCTTGATTAACCTTCTCTTTATTAACTGCATGTTCAGAGAAAAAAGAAGACAGTGAAATGGCAAGTCTTAAAAGCAATTACAAGTATTAAAGCTGCATTCAGACAGAATTTTTAAATTTATCTAATATAATAGTCTCAAATTAAAACGATGTTGTTTTAATAAGAACAAATACAAAATTAAAGCGACTGGATGCAACTCTGCTTATTTAATTTCGAGTAGAATTTGGAAAAAATATTTTGTAATGAAAACAATAAATAACAAATGACATGATAAACAAAAATGGTTGCATAACCACTGAAATAAGTAACTATTGTCATTGGGCAACATCATTAAAGAATTTAATTAGTCATATTGAATGAATATAAAGCTGCGCAAACTCAACTCAAAGTAAATATTTTGGTAATCATCCGATTGAGCCATTTTGAGAGAATACAAATTGTCACACTTCACCAAGACGGATGTACGTTTAGACGGAGGTTTTTCATGTGAGAAAAGCAACAAGGACGGGGAAGACGTCGAATTTCTAGAACATTTCCTGCAACATTATTCTCAAAACCCTGTCACGTCCAGGCGATCTCTGTCTCAACAATGGGCAGAACTAAACGTAGTATGTTTTTGCATGTGCTTTTCGGCACCGTGTTTTCACTTTAGGTCGTTACTCATATCTAAAAAAGGCTCTGCTCACCACTCGGCATTTCGCTGTTTGTCAAAGTTAGGATTGTGAACACGTCTACGGGACCATCCAGGAATGGAACACAGTACCTTTCACTGATGATAACCTCTTGATCTGATCAAACAACTCAACGGCTGGACTACAGGAGCATAAAAGGAAATGGTAGAGTCCGAAATGTGATTCAGGCCTAATTGTAAGAAGGTGGAGGCCTAGTTCTACGTCGCATACATGGGAGCCTGATAGCGCAGAATTACCTCAAACTTCTTACAGGCTTTGTCTAATATCAGTAATCAGTACAATGCTGCACTTCATAAGAATAATTATAATGCTCTCTTTGACGAAAATGCCCAATTCAGTCTAAATCTTAAAAAAATTAAGAACTGCTGGTTCTACTTCAAGAAAACCTTGGATGGAGAGATGCTGCATGTCCAGCAGCAGCCTGCAGAACATCATTTCATTGAAATGTTATCAAAATTAATCTCATCAATTCGATGCAGAAACGTTGCAGGGATGTGATTTCACGAAAAGTTCTCCATTCAGACTTCTATTTGATGTCTTCTCTACCCTTGGAGCATTCAGAATAGGGGCATTTAAGAAAACAATAACTTTTTCAATTTTCGTTTAATGGATTATATTGCAAATATCCATTTAATATATGCTACATGCAATTTTAGGAAATCAAAATAGTAGTACCTTAAAATTTTGGTGCGGTTAATGTAAGTAAATATCACATTGTGGAATTATATCAAGCATCTAAGCATTTATGAAATAAATATCGTGAATAAAGACAATTATGTGTACTATACTGAAATGAAATACAATATTTGTATTTGTTACAGTTCATAGAAAGACAGATTTGCAATATTTTTAGATCAATATTGGTTTCATTTCCTGCTATACTAGTTGCTCTTAATAAAATTGCTTAAAGAAAAATGCATTTATATAGAAGGCAGCTTAAGTGAACTCACTTTGTTGGACAATAGCGGCCATCCTTACGTTTCCGCATGTAAACAAACCCTAACTCCCTGAGCGTCTGAAGAAAAGGAAGTTGAGATTCGCTAACGTTTGCCATACTATAATCACATCCTAGGTTGCAAAACGATAATTCAAAGAGAAATCTAAGTAAATCAGCCATGACTTCACCACTTTGAAGACGGGTAATATACTGCATTATAAAATACCACACTTGCGAAGTCATATCTTGAAGAAGAAACTGGAATCCTCGCGCAGTTAAAGAAGGTGCCTTAGAAGCGTTAAATTGTGAATGCATTAAATCGGACTTTATAAGAGTCAACACCATTTCTTTACTAACATTAGCGGTTGCCTTTTTTGATCCAACCATATAATCTAATAAAGTTTCCCAACGTTCAGTTGCATAGTGATCTAAAAATTCAATAGTTTTTTTGCCATATTTATCTTCTTCTAGTTTTGGAGAATTCCAGGGTGGTGCTTGGCCGCAGAGAGCCAATTTGAGGCTTGCAGCATATGAAGCATTAAGGGAGTATAAGGATCCAGTTGCTGATCTTGTCTAAATATATATATATATATATATATATATATATATATGTACATACTAAGAATTTTGATTAGTTCCTATCATATGATTTCAAAGAATCATTTAATGAAATAGGAGTTAATTCAATTGTGATATCCTAAAATTAAAAGAATTTAACAAATCTAACTTCCTTCACGACCTAGAATTTTAATCTGATCTTAAAAATTTAATATATTTTCTAAGGTTCAACACAATTGTGCAATTATTGAAATAGTCATTGTGGATAAAAATATATTCGATCTTCAGTTTTGACGGATTTAAGAGGAAATGAAGCATAAATATAAACTATATCTCAACATAAATGTCCATTATGTCAATATGTGAATTGAGAAGAGCAAAATCTTCTGTAAAGAGAAAACGTTCTAACATATTATTAAAGAAAATTTCTGAATAAAGCGAATATTTAAACGTAATTTATGTCTTTTACTTCAACGAAAAAGCTATCAATTGGTTCAGCAATGATTTACTTAGGTTAGAAAATAGATGAAATCTAAGAAAAAATGGAATTAATAAAATATAACCTACATATGAGCAGTGTTTTGTTCCACGTTGTTCGAACAGTTTTCGTAAGCCTTTTAAAAAATACGGAACGATTGGAAAAATAATATACTTAAATTTTACAAACATTTATAAATAAATAACCTGCTAACTTCGTCAATTAATTTTAGTTCGCGTAGAGATGAAAATGAAAAACCATCCGTAAACCAAGACACTACAACAACAGAAGCGACAGGACCGCTCACAAACAACAATCGCATCACAACTACTTGCTCCGATTCAGTAAGTGCTCGATACAAAGCAAGACAGGTCGCCGGATGCTTGTAAAGTTGAAAAAGAACATCGCTTTGGCAAGATTTTAACACGCTAACTACAGTAACAATTTTGAGATCAGTTACCCTAGATAACATGCTAAAACTAAAATACGTATTAATATTTTAAAAATATTCTGATTATAATAATTATGCTAAACTTAAATTCACTGAAAAGTTTCAATTCAAATCGCGAAATGGAGCCTTTACATATTAGAAAAAACAATATATTAGGAGTGTGGAATTGTAATTATAATGTCTATATGCAATATATTGCAAAATTTAATCCTTTGTATAAAATACGAGTGTACTTATTACCAAACGCTTTATAATAATAAAAATAATAATAATAATAATAATAATAATAATAATAAAGGGCCCCAGTGGTCAAGGGGTACAACGCGAAAAGTGGGACCGCGAAGACTCGGATTCGAGCTTCTTTGAGATTCATATTTCTAACTAAACATCCAATAGTGAATTTTAAGTTCTTAACTAGTGAAATAATTTATCACGCTAATGTATCTAGATCAGGTGTGTTAATAAAATAAAAATATCAAAATAAGTTATTTAAGTAAAAACTACTAAATCATTATGAAAATACTAAATAGGTCAATAATCTACTCTGTTATTGCGCTGGGTACATATCTTGAATAATTTATGCACTTTCAAGTTATAAGAAGAAATTGTAACTAATTGAATGATTGAAAATACAAATATCAATGCTTGTCTAGCTACTCTTTTAATCTTTATGTAAATTTACAATGTGTCCAACATTCTAAAAACAGCTTGAAATGAACAAGCGTATTTATGGATTTAATTCGAAATTACTGATAGTGAATGAATTTATTTCAATAAATTAGTAGCTCCAACAAAAATCACTATTAAATACTATTAAAACGAATAAAGGTCTACAAATGTTTTTTCTATTCTAAACAGCTTAGTTCTTAACCAGTATATTTAATTACACGATTTTGCAATTGTAGTGCATCCGAAGTTTCAAATATTAAACTGATAAAAGCCACCATAGAAATATCACTTCGACAATATAATCCTCATAAACCTGGTTCAAATACAAACACACATACAAATACCTCATTAATCTTAGGGTGTTGAGATTTCAGAAGCTAAAAGCATGTTTGGTAATGATTAATTATAGATAAAAACATGTCCACAATATTAGACTACGATTCATTGTAATACGAGATGATAAAAAAATTTAAAAAACAAATCAATCCTGTATTTTGAAACAACAGCAACACATAATATACTGAAGAAAATAACGATATAGTATAATGAATTTAAATATTTTGTGCATTTAAATGCATTTCTCACCTACTCTGAACTGTAATTTGTCAATCATTAAATGCTTCTTTGCCAAAGTTATGGTAGTGTTTATTGTACATCCATTGCCTCTAACATTTAGATCCCTGATTATTCAAAATTACAATATTAGCATGAAAAGCTGTGACTCAAATGACATCTATTTTTGAAACAAAATCATAATGGCGCTGATACTATATGAATTCAATAGCGTGTCTGGTGTATTAGGATTTTTATGCATTGATATTTTTAAACAGAGCACTAAAAATATGCAGTTGTAACAGCAGAACCATTTCAGAATGTCCATCCCAAAATAATTTAATATTAAAAATTCAAAAAGAACAGTATAAATTTCAATTATTGATGAACAACGAAGAGATCACTGTTTTCATTCAAAATCTACTTAGTTGTTATGAACAAGATCTCTTCTTTCAAAGAAACACTCATACAAAAATTTATTTAGTCATAGTTTTATTAGCAACTTAAGCGTTGACATATTTTTAGATTGCTTTGTCCAGACAATTTAAGTGCAGCCGAATTATCACTATAACAATAATAAGAAAATAGTACGTTTTCAGGCTTCCCAAGTCTGGGTAAATTCATTTTTTGGATTTTAAGTGAAATTTTCACATTCTACGATATTTTCTAAGAAATGAAGGGAATTTTTATACATACTAAAAATAAATGATTAGGTAATGTCTAAAAGAGTCTTTCTTATACTCTATGTAAAACATAGATTTTTAAATTCTTTCCAACAAATTTTTAATCTAAAACAAAAATATGGTCAAACAAATTTGTATCAGCAATCAATGACAAATTTGAACTAAATAGTGAAAATATGAATGGATGTCCTGTTAATCAAAGAGTAATGTATGCTCGTAAATGCTGGCAAATCAGTATTTTTTCAAATTTTAGGATGTTTTAAAGCAATTAAGCCTTTGTAGGAGAATTTAAGACCTTGAAGAGCTTCAGAAAGATGCAAAGCATTTGAGTCGAAATCGCGCTTTGATTCGGAAATTAACATCAGTTAAAGCACGCTTTCAACAAGTAGCACATGATTACAGCGCTTTGAGCGTTTGTTCAGGAGCTAGTAAAGAAAACAGAGATGTTATTAGAGAAATATACTCTACCTTGTATCGAAAAACTCAAACATTTGCTCAGGAAAAACAATTGTTGGAAACAAATGAAAAATGTCAGATGTATTGAATGGTGCATTCGGTGATGCTTTTAATTACTAAGGCCGAATCATGACCGTGTTCAATGGACGTCAAATGGATTTTCCCTTGAATAGGCAGAATTTGAAAATGAATTTGTTGTATTTTATAAGGTTGTCCGGAAAGTTCCTGGAAACTTTTAAAAAAGCTCATCCCTCAAGGCAAATATTATTCGCAGCTGCATAATAACTTTTTTTAGGTAAGATGTCAAATATTATTCGCAGCTGCATAATAACTTTTTTTAGGTAAGATGTCAGACCTACACAATACAGTGAATGGATTTCATTTTTAAGGCGAACACAATTGAGTAGGCCTACTTCAATTTTCAAATTTTCATATCCATTACGTCTGCTCACAAAGCTTAGCTTAAGAATACCGCAGCACTAATGCGTCAACTTGTCAGTCCTCCATATTCGCCTGACCTCTCTCCTTCGACCTGTTGCGAATTTGTCTTCTCTAGAATTTCATGTAAGAACAAGGATTTTCGATCGGACGAACAACTCAAAATGTCTGTGGATGAATTTTTCCGGAGCAAATCTGCGATTTTCTT
>CABFPE010000206.1:557555-593077 GCA_900660155.1 Hofstenia miamia | reverse complement strand
CTACACAATACAGTGAATGGATTTCATTTTTAAGGCGAACACAATTGAGTAGGCCTACTTCAATTTTCAAATTTTCATATCCATTACGTCTGCTCACAAGGCTTAGCTTAAGAATACCGCAGCACTAATGCGTCAACTTGTCAGAAGTCGTCAAATGGCGTCCGAATCATCACTCTCATGCGACCTGTTGCGAATTTGTCTTCTCTATGATTTCAAGTCAGGACTTAACCAGGCATTCGGTGCGAGCACAATTGGGCAATCGACTGCTTATGTGTGGTTTCAAAGGTTCAAGAAGGTGATTTCAATACCGAAGAACTCTCCTCGAAATGATTACTTTGTTAATTGACTTTTTGTTATAAAAGATTTTTTGTTATGAAAGATTATTCAATATTTTGCTTAGAACATACTCTGAAAAAATTGGAATTTCTGACTTTTTTCAAAAAAGAATTTATTACCCCACTAGGTAAGTAAAGGAATTTCAACCAATTCTTAGCAACCCTGAATATATACACAGGATCGTGTACGTGCATACCTTAAATTCAAAATAATTGTCCTACAAAGTGCTGAGTTTAGTTCTTGAATCACTCCATAGTATATAAAATTTCCCTTTGAAAATGTTTTGATGTAAAATGATCGTTTACGACATTAATGGTATACAGTATATTCCCACAATTTCGTATATTATTTGTGTTTAAAAAATGATTTTGACAAAGCAATGTATTCGTATAATCCAGTAGAAAAAAAAATTTAAGCTTCGCGCTGATCATAAAAGTGCAATGGTGATTTGTATATTCATGCATATGATCAAAAACGGAAATTTTGTGCAAAACACCCAAGTTTTGGGAGAGGGATTGGGGTTAAGGTTAGAGTTTAATACCCATTTTATGACGTCACATAAACTGGGTCCCCTAAAGTACAATAACGCCCAGTATTTACCCCTTTTTTACCTTTATTCCTATCATGTGTTTCGCATGAACCGGGTGTTGTTGTAGGTAACCACAAAGTGAAATTATTCAATCAACTTAAGCAAAACCTTTAATAACAAAATAATATTTCCTTTAAAAAATGTAGCAACACAGTTCTTATGATTCTAAAGAGTGCATACTCGACTAATTGTGTAAGATTACATCTGAATTGTATATGGTTCTGTAAGTTTTGTTATTTTAAATCCTGTACTCTTAACTTGCAGTGTCCCATAAAGTAAATATATTTTAGAATTTAAATAAAATGTATATGCATTCTTTTAATATTTTTTCATAATTTAAAAAATGTTTTAATACTTTATTTTATACTTTCTAAATTTTAACCTAAAATTCCGTACATAACACGATTTTCTGCTTTTGAAAAATAACTTTGTTTAATGCCTAATTTACTAATTAATCAATGTATTAACGGTTACTTCAGATTTAATTAATTTCCTTGCTTCATATCAAGTATCCGAGAGTTGTATCATCCTCATAAAATTTCTGTATTGTTGAGCCAGTTGTCATTTTAGATTCTTGGTCTGTTTGGTCCCTTGCATGGATCAATTCGACCCAAACAAAAAGGCTGCTAAAAGATTAAAAATTGATAAAATTGCAGAAACTATGACTTCGAAAAAACCAGAGCAAAGGCCATTAGTTGCCTTATTGGATGCAAGAGATTGTTCTGTAGAAATGCCTATTTTGCGCGAAATTGCAACTCTTGCTTTTTGCGATGCTAACTCAACAAGTGAAATACATGAAAAGGTAATCTCCCTACAATTTTTTTGTTCTATTTATTTTTCAGGTTTTGAAAGAAGCAGTTGGTGCACTCGTTTGGCATTCCATCATTTTAACAAAAGAAGACTTACAAAAATTTCAGTCCCTTAAGATTATTGTGCGAATAGGCAGCAGTTATGATAATATCGACATTAAAGGAGCTGGCGAACTTGGTATAATTTTCGCGTTTGATTTAATTGTTATTATTTCATATCAAGTCAACGTATATAATATTACGAAATGGTTTTTTCCTCTGTAGCATATGACATGATGGCCTAAACTTATCTATCGAACACATCTACTATGAATGATCGCATTTCAACTATAGAAGTAATCAATATTGCATTTACTTTCTATGTTTATATTGAAATATGTTCTTGATAAATTAGCTTACGTACGGTTAGCAAAATGTATAACAGTAATTACGGTAAACAACATTCTCAAGTTTAAGTAAATCATTAATTTATTATATCTGCTCATTGCTATATTTCGAATTTAAATGTGAAGTTGTATAGATAATAAGGCAAATAGAAAATATATTGTTCACTATGCCAGTGGATATGTCCTCCCTACGCTTTTTTTGCAGCTAAAAATAAACTATCTTGAAAATTTTATGGTCAAATTCACTTTAGAGTTCTATTGTTACATTATTTTGTTTTTGCATATCACGCAATTGTCATTCACTACTAGATTATATTTGAATTCTAACATCATCAGATAATTTTACGCACGTTTCCTATCATCTAACTCTACATCAAGCTATATGTATGCATTAGACTCTTTGTTTTTGCAAATGTCTATTTGCGTATTTACTTCCTTCACTTAAGTTTTTACATTACTTGGAATTTATTAGTTCACATGATTTCAGACTTTCTGAAATAAGCTTCTTTTGTTATTGTTTTAAGAAATACAGTCAATAATTTAAATGCCAGTCAATAATTGAAAATTGTCGTTATGCATGTGTTGCTATTGTTAGCGGGAATAATTATTATGCTATTATAGATCTTCTGAAATATGATCATGATTTCATTTTTGGATATGTTCTTATATGCAGAGTGAACTTTATGTATCCAATAATCTGCAAACATTTAATTGACAGATTATTGCCCATTAAAGTTCACTCTGCATATAAGAGAATAGCACGATAATTTGCTACTTTTTATTTCTGAGTGCGCTGTCTGGCAAATTATTCACAGATATTTCTTTAAAAATTTAATGACATTGTCAAGCATTTATTTTTTTGGTTCGCCTTTCAAATGCTTATTCTCTTCAATGCATACACAACTATTTTAATAGCTAATTTTCTTTTTTTATTCCAGAAAACTAATTTGGCCTACTCAAGTTGGGCAAGATCTCTTAATGGCACGGCGTTATTAGGTGCGTACTTCCATGTTACATTTTATTTAGGAATCGTGGTCTGCAATATTCCAAGTTACGGAGTAGAAGAAGTGGCAGATAGTACTCTCTGTAACATTCTCAATTTATATCGTAAAACGCATGAACTTGCCAACAAGGTTGATGGTCAAAGATTTCCAGGAATTGAAAACATTCGTCTCGTTTCCAAAGGCGCCGTTCGTATTAGAGGTCAAACGCTTGGTCTTATTGGACTTGGTCGCGTTGGTACTGCAGTTGCACTTAGAGCTAAAGCTTTTGGGTTTGATGTGATCTTTTTCGACCCTTATATTGTGGATGGGGTTGAAAAAGCTCTAGGCATTACACGAGTTGATAGCTTACATGTAAGTAGCCATTATGATTTAAACTATTTTATAGAAATTTGCATCTGTTCCTACTTTATCGCCTGTGATTGTCCTCGCTGCCGTAAAACTTGACATGTTTTTGCTTTTTTGTTGTATCTGCCTTCAGCGGCTAAATACAGTCATTCATTATTATTAGTATTATTACTGGTAAATAAAATGCACGTACAGTTTTTAATTACGAATGGGAAGTATGTTTTAGTTTGGGATTTTGAGTAGGTGATGATCAATGTTATAATTAATTCCAATTTCAATGCACACGTTTTTACAATATGATATTTGAATATTTTGTACAATTATCAAGTTTTAAATAATCATCATGGTTAGATTGTTGTAATTAACACATTTTAGGAGCTTCTCGGTGCTAGTGATTGCGTTAGTGTCCATTGTACCTTAAACGAACATACTCATCACATTATTAATGAAGATGCAATTAAACGAATGCGTAAGGATGCGTTCCTAGTGAACACTGCATGTGGTGGTCTCGTTGACGAAACAGTCTTAGCGATGGCTTTAAAGCGAAATGTTATTAAAGGAGCTGCAATTGATTGTCTAGAGCATGAACCATTTTGTCTTAAGGATAGTCCTTTAAGCGATGCACCCAATCTTATCTGTACTCCAAATTGCTCATGGTACAGTGATAAAAGTTTTGAGCAAGTCCGTCAAGAGGCAGCTGCAGAAGTTAAGCGTGGATTAACTGCAAAAAATGTTGTTGACGGAGTGCGCAACTGTGTTAATAAAGCATTTTTAGATATCAGACCAAAAGTTGAAGTTAATGGCTTTTCAAATCCATTAGTTGCATCATATCCATTCGCAGGCGGAGCTGGAGCAGCACAAACCATGAATCCATTATTGCAGGTATTTCAACAGCAAGCACTTGTTGCTGCTGCTAATAATCAAGGAGGCCTTCCTTCTATCGTACCAACTCTTCCAAAGCCAGCTCCATCTCCAGATATAGCTCCTCCGGCTGCTATTGAAGCATCTTTAGCAGCTGCGGTCGCATCTGCAAATTCAAATGCGGTGAGTTCAGGAAGTGCACCCGCTTTACCAGTTTCTGACTATATTGCCGCACCTGATANTATTTTATAGAAATTTGCATCTGTTCCTACTTTATCGCCTGTGATTGTCCTCGCTGCCGTAAAACTTGACATGTTTTTGCTTTTTTGTTGTATCTGCCTTCAGCGGCTAAATACAGTCATTCATTATTATTAGTATTATTACTGGTAAATAAAATGCACGTACAGTTTTTAATTACGAATGGGAAGTATGTTTTAGTTTGGGATTTTGAGTAGGTGATGATCAATGTTATAATTAATTCCAATTTCAATGCACACGTTTTTACAATATGATATTTGAATATTTTGTACAATTATCAAGTTTTAAATAATCATCATGGTTAGATTGTTGTAATTAACACATTTTAGGAGCTTCTCGGTGCTAGTGATTGCGTTAGTGTCCATTGTACCTTAAACGAACATACTCATCACATTATTAATGAAGATGCAATTAAACGAATGCGTAAGGATGCGTTCCTAGTGAACACTGCATGTGGTGGTCTCGTTGACGAAACAGTCTTAGCGATGGCTTTAAAGCGAAATGTTATTAAAGGAGCTGCAATTGATTGTCTAGAGCATGAACCATTTTGTCTTAAGGATAGTCCTTTAAGCGATGCACCCAATCTTATCTGTACTCCAAATTGCTCATGGTACAGTGATAAAAGTTTTGAGCAAGTCCGTCAAGAGGCAGCTGCAGAAGTTAAGCGTGGATTAACTGCAAAAAATGTTGTTGACGGAGTGCGCAACTGTGTTAATAAAGCATTTTTAGATATCAGACCAAAAGTTGAAGTTAATGGCTTTTCAAATCCATTAGTTGCATCATATCCATTCGCAGGCGGAGCTGGAGCAGCACAAACCATGAATCCATTATTGCAGGTATTTCAACAGCAAGCACTTGTTGCTGCTGCTAATAATCAAGGAGGCCTTCCTTCTATCGTACCAACTCTTCCAAAGCCAGCTCCATCTCCAGATATAGCTCCTCCGGCTGCTATTGAAGCATCTTTAGCAGCTGCGGTCGCATCTGCAAATTCAAATGCGGTGAGTTCAGGAAGTGCACCCGCTTTACCAGTTTCTGACTATATTGCCGCACCTGATACAACAACATCAGCTGCATTTCCCAATCTGCTTCCTGCAGCATCAGTCATGAGTCAGTCTGTTGCATCCACACCTGTTGTTGCACCCGTTTCAGCCCCGAACGGTGACTGTTAATATCGTTTTTTCTATTGTATATTGTCCCACAAACTATTTTGACTTGGAACCTGACGCATTCGCGCCATTTTTGGTGATGATACGCAGTAGCATATTTTTCGTCAGCATTTGCATATATTATCTCCATCACATTTGTAAGTCAATAGTTTAATTTTTTAAACTGCAATTTGCTAACATTGCATCTTTGATCAATAAAGTGTTTTCTTTTGTTTATTTGTACCTACATGTAACATTTAAAATAATTGTTTTTAGATTATAATATTTTTTTGTTTGGTTATGGTATAGAAATTCATTTAAAAACAAATCAAGTCCCAACCAATTTTGTGTTAGTAAATTAAATTTCCTTTGTTATGCATTGCAAAAACAAACCGATAATCGAACGAATTTCCATAAAAACGAATGCAGAACTTTTTATGGTTCATTTAATATCTAGATGTAGTTTGCAAAAAATGAGTTTGGTTTCTGTTTTTATCTTTCTACTACCGTCACTATTAAGACGTTATTTAAGAAAAAATGGCATTTTAAGGTATATGTTCATAAGACTTTATTAAGTTTTTAATCAAGTAAAACAAAATAACCCTTCCACTTGACAACATTTTCTCGTTGTTCCAAGAAGACTGCATCGTTTCTTCGAAATAAAACTTTAAGTGAGTATTTCTGCTGAAAACCAAAATTTTTTCTTTGTTCCTTTTTGAGGTGAAAACTGGTTTAAGGGGACTTAGTCCAAAGAAAATCAGTGCCTTTGGAAATGAATCACTCCGATTCCCATCACACAAGTACGAAAGAAGGTAGAGCTTTGATACTATGTCAATATTTTCCGGAGATATAGCTTTGGATTTTTCGGCCAATTTAGAGTGACTTATTCCGGGAAAGGATTACTTTTGATTTGGAGAAAATTTTCTTCTGAAATTTACATTCTGCCCATGTTCTGGTCCCTTTTCTTACCATGTTATTGTCATATCTGTACTGAAATACCTAGCTTTTTATCTCAGACCAAATATTGTCCAAGTTAGACCCTTTTTACCGGCCAGTGTCAGCCTGTGTATCATTTATAGCCGATCTGATTACATATACATGTAGAGCAACGATAGTGGCTTCTAGTGCACTATAGCAATAAGTTATAGGGTCAATATAAAGCTCTAATCCAACCTCCAAATGTGTAACCCGGAAATGAAATAAGTCACTCAACCAAAATGGAATGTCACTCAAAGCCAGTGCCCTAATTACGGTTTCGGTTTTTCTTTTTCCGCCTAGCACTATCACTAACCACGCATCAAAAAAAATGATTGGTTTTTTTGTAGATAAGTGCGCAAGTCCGTAATAAAAACACCTTTTTAATATCTGTGGATTCTCCTGTGGTAATTGATATATAGGACTTCACTGATTCAATTTGAAGCAATTTTGCCTAATTTTGTAAAATTACTGTCCAGATTTATTTCATTTTATTTTTCAAAAACTAATGGTTGTTAAATAGTAATTGAGTTATGATGTAAAAAATAAGCAATTTCTTGCGTTGCTTGCATGTTGAGTGTCGAAGGATATCGCAACGGTCCCTTCAATTGCTTTTGCTGGTTCTAATTGTCAAGCAATTATAAAATTAATATTCGTTATTTGAAAAAATATACGAATTCGCATTTGAGTCTTTTCCCTTATTCGAATTTTCCTTGAATGTAAGTTTTTATTAATGTATGTCGAAGCATTGAAGCATTTTGTTATTTACGTATTAGAGATGAGTGCGGTTGGTAATACCGCGGTAGAGATTTACACAGTTGCGGTGGCATAAAAGTTATGCATATAACATGTTTTGTTTTAGCATTTAAAAGTATTTCTGAAAAAACTGTTTCTGAAGCAAGACTAAGCGATTTCACATGCAAAATATTAAAAGTAATTTTTACATATTTCATGGAAAACTTTATACAGCCCTAATAAATTGACCGAATAACAAAATACCTAAGAATTTGTCTTTAAGCTGTTCAACGAATCATCCATAACCCTAAAAAATTCAGAAATATACATCTTTTCTTACGAAAATAAGAATAAATTTTGCATAAAGTACAATATATAATATTTTACATTAATATGAATTGATTATTGTTGCTTTATGCAATTAAAACCACCATTTAACCAAAAGATAGTTTTTGGAACAATATTTACATTGACTGTTTAAACGATATCAACATTCATGTAGACTTTCCAGAATATTGATGTTTTTGCTCACGTTATACTTTAACGATGAATTGGAAAATTGCTTCGGTAATTCCATTTTAATTGCTGAAAATTCTATTCGGATTTTTTACTTGAGAAATGTACGGTGAATGTATGATAAATATTAATTGGCTTATTAGTTAATACACTGGTTTTCCCACATTTTCAACAATTTTCTCAAATCTATTATAAAATTTAGAAATTGTCACATTCATCAGTGAATTTGCTCAAATACGAGTACAATGTAATGTGAAGTACTTGAAAACATTCACTATTTTTCAACAATTCCGATTATCTAAAAGTTTTAAATTCTTTCAATACCTAATGCTGACGTAGTCAAGAGGTAGGAATATATATTCAATTAATTTGTTTGAAAAAGCGTATCTTTATCTGCTTAAATAAAGCTTCTTAGGCGGTTTTTTAAAAAAATCACCAATAAAAGAGACATGATTATTTTAATTTCAAAAAGAAATTCAAACATATCTGACATAAAATACCTTAGATAACATTAAATGTAGAAATTTTTGAGCTTAGAAGTTTTGCTGCATATAAAAAAGCTAAGTATGCCTTCAACATTGAAAATCTCAGACGTTCAAAGAATACATTCGAAATAAATACGCTCGTCTGGTAAGTCAAAATACAAAATGGTAGGTTATTCATGATATCAGTAGTGGTAATAAATCTAAATCAAACTATTGATGTTATCATCAATAAAAATGGAAATATCATTACAGATTAAATTACACGTTTAGTAATCTATATATCTTCAAGCGAATTTTCTTTCGGTTTTACACCAAATTTTGACAATTTAAAAGCAATTCATAAATTTAAAGCCAACTAATCAATCATATCCTAAATAAACAAAATATGCGAGCGATTATTGCACGGTCAAATATCTGAACACCTAAATAAGAACAACCCTTTGTCAAATACTCAATTTGGAATTCGAAAAGATTTTTCAATTACTGATGTGCTGTTAAAAGCTACACCAAATTGAAGACCATTACTGAATGCCTTATTCGTAGCTATTGCTTGCTTAGATCTTCCTAATGCTCTTGATTCTATTAAAAGGTATACTATCAAAAAAATTAACCAGCATGGGAATTAATTGTATTACCAGAAATTTGATAACTAGATATTTGAAGCATAGATAGCAGAGTAGGAGTGAGCAATATTTTTTCTAATTGGCTACCTGTAAACAATGGTTCAATAATAATTATGATACTCTTTTTTAGTATATATGATAGTGACAGACACATGACAACTGAATGTAATTTAATTTAATACGCCAATGATATCTGCATGTTCAAGGATAAATCCATGCATATGGCAGTTACATATATATCATCAAATTTCAACACGTACGTATTTCAGAATACACATGTTGCTCATAAGTGAAGATGGACTGAATTTTGTATTTTTACTAACTAAAAAGTTTTCAGCCTTACCCTTCATCTCAATAATGCTAAGGTTCTGACTATATATAATTTCAAGTACATAGAAATTCTACGTTCTTAAAGAATTTAAGCAGTTTATATAGAAACAATCAGAAATTTAAAAGCACCTAGAAATTTTGAAAATTTTTTTGTTTACAAAATTGCATGCGTCAGTGGCGAAACATGTTGGAAAAAATTCAAGACAATTATGTAGAAGAATTCAAGAGCATGTAACATTAATAGAAATATCGAATCACTTATAAAATATTATGCAAGACACAAGATCAATTTACACTAAAAGCAGCTGAATAGTCTTATATAATAATATAGTTAAGAAAGAAGTCTACATATTCAAAACATTGTTTTCATTGAATTTATAAAAATAATATCGAATTTTGTAAAAGTTTAGTGTGGTAAATTTCCATTTCTGATGATGCTAAATATTTAGCGAATTAGTTTGATTGTATTTAAACTACATAGGAGTAGTTTAATATGACTCGAAGCTAAATCTTAAATCTCGCATTAATCCAATAGTTCGAAAACTAGCTATTGATTTATGATACGTCAATGATGCTAATGCAGGTGCGCAACAAAATTTAAATTTTTGAGGAGCACATTATTTTGTTACGAATTGGGAGATGCTATAGTCATTTTGCATGCTGCGCATTGTGCACAATTAGTCAGTATATGATTTATATTATTTTTACTAGAATATAAATGTATTTTTAAATAGATACCGGGTGAATCATAAGTAGGGAGAATTATTTTCGGCACCTTTTGACTAACTGAAAAGCAGCCCTGTAAGCAGAAAACATCAATTACAATGATTTATTGTATTTCACAAAAATCAACTTATTCAGCGTACTTTCCAAAATTGTTGGCCGATCCAAATGTGATCAAATTTTTCCCCATACGGAATAATAGCGAAAAATGGCTGCTTATTTTGTGTAAAGCTGCAAAAATATAATTAGTAAATGGCTTAATATTATTTTAATAAAAATATTTTATACTATTATTTTATAATTAGCTTACTAATACACTAAAATTTCAAACATTTTCAATCTGAAAAACCACCATTTTCGGCACTTTTCGGCAGTGCCAAAAATAATTCTCTCTAATCATAAGTCACACCAATTTTACATCTAAAAATATTACCATACTAAAAGTTTGACTCCAGTGACATTTTACAGTATTGAATACCCAAAAGTACTTACTAATGTCACAAAGTCTTCAATCAAAACACCATTTTCCTGAATTACAGGCGCAGTGCATTTCATTGATATTTATTTCATCAATTTTCTGAACGATTTTGTCCTTCCAGTTAAATGGGTTTGTGATATGAAATCATGGTAGACACGTGTCTTCAATACGTTCCATTGGAGATAGATCTGGTGATCTTGGTGAAAATCATAGTACTGGAAATTAATGCGATTTATCAGCAACTGAATTTGGAGGAATCCTCTGGTTAGAAGATAGAGATGAGGTGCTGTCATTTTTCTTTACTGAAGCAATGGATCAACATGGCTATACAAACATGTTATGAGCCTATGCCTTCTCTCAACTAAGGTGGAAGCGGAAAATGTTATTGTTATTTTTCAGGACAATGGTCACCAAAATAATGAGATCTATTTTCATGGATTATTATCTATAAGATGCATTGAATGCAATTGTCTACTATGCTTTCATATCCCAAAATCTTGATGGTTTCAAAAACAAAATCTTCTAGAAATTGATCAAATAAGTATCAATGAATTGCACTGCGCTGTGAATAGTTTTGCACAAACATTTCAGCTTGAAAGTCAATGTTTGGTTTGATCACTTTTTTATTGAGTAGTATTCAATAATGTTTCATTTCATTGCAATCAAGCTTTTAATATGTAGGTATTTTTAAATATGAAGTTGAAATTACTTATGATTCCCCTCTACTGTTTTGCACTAAACGGCAATGTTAATAAAATCGTACTACAAAAAAAATTGTAAGCAACATAGAAACTATCAAGAAAAAATGCTGCAATTACTTCTATTCGAAACGCGCAAAAAATTAAATCTTATTGAGAATTTTTTCATTTTTCAGCAATTACGAGACTTTATTCCTTGAAATTATCATATGATATTTTAAATGAAGCACCAATAGAATTGACGTCGTAGCGAATAAATATTCGAAAAGACTCAACATCTGTACCAATAAAGCTCTCTCTGTGATGAACCAGAAAAATGCTTGCATTCAGAACATCCGCAATTTCCAGAATTTCAATTGTAAATTTCAATTGTAAATCAACCAAATATATTTAAATATTGAGATTTTATGTTATATTGTTACATGCATTATATATGTATTAGTTAATAAATATGGATGTAAATGAAAATTTCCTAAAGAAAATTAATACACAGTTAATATGGTCAATGAAGTTAGTAACGAAAAACTATTCTGATATTAATAATATTAAATGCAAAAACTTCAGTTAAAATTTCAGAAATCGTAATTGCCTAATTCAGATAAATTTATTTACAACATTGTATGAGATCGTAAACAACATTAAACCCTATGATAAAAAAATTCCCTAATCTCGGTAAAATCGCACACCTAAATACACGCACTCGAAATATTAAACCAGTTCTTTGCAAAAAGAATATGATGAGAAATTCATTCATTAATACCTCTATAAAACTTTGGAATTATTTACCTAGAGAAATAAAGTTACTGAACAATTTTAAAATATTCAAAAACAGTGTCAAACGATATTACTATAATTCTAGAAAAGTGATCATTGAATTCAATTGGATGGGTTTCAAATTTTACAACCAGGATTATTCAACTAACAGAAATTAAAACGCCATAGCCCAATAGTACAATTTTCTATTGTGTTTTGTTTTTTGTAGTTTATTGACGCGTTCATGGTTGCTATCAGTATAATTATATATTGTCAAAGTAATTTCTGAATAAAGACTTCTTCTTCTGTAGTGAAAGTAGGTAAATAATACAATACTGCAGTAAATTTCATTCAACTTTATTTATTTGCTGATGATTTCAATCGCATTTAAAATATGTGAGAATGTTTTTCTTTAAATAGCTCAGTCACTTTTATGAAAACTCTAATCAATTCGAGATTTAGAAGGCACATAGCTCTCCCCTTGGTTGCGCCCCTAATTACAAGGATACTAATTTTGCAATGAAGATTATTCAACAATATGTACTTGAAATCTCTTAGTAATTTGTCCCTAGTCTGATAGATTTATTGTATAGTTTTTTTGCTGTGAATGTATTTGGATATACAATATGTTTATGTATTTTTGACGCTATTCTAATAAATTACCAGTTTTTAATTGTCAATATTTATCTGAATAAAGAGTATATTATGTTATTTATTATACTATCTTTCTTATCCACAATGATCTGTTGATATCCATTAAATACATTTTCTGATCCATGTTCAATGGATACCCATAGATCGGATCGATCCATACTTTGATCCATATGCACGGCAGCCCTGCTTTAGGCAATTCTATTAGTATAAAAGAATTGAAAAAGGATTAATTTTCATGTATCCAAAATTGGGTAAGAGAAAGTGAAATTACGAAAAGTTACATAATTTAAATTAGGCTTTAGCTTTCATATATCTGATATGGCTGATCTTTGAAGACATATATTCACAAATATAATTGTAGTTTACTAACAATTTCTGAAAGTTAGTTTTCAACAATGATCGTGTCAATTAACTCATGAAAAAATACGAAGTACCTTTCTTTGAAAAGTGTATGACTTATAGTAACAAAAACCTATGCCCACTGAACTGTCATTGCGGCCGTCGAACACGGGACGGGATCAAGTTGAGCGGGCATTGAAATCATCTATCATATCTTACGTCTGCACCAATACAGCCTATTATGGTAATATGTAAAGTAATATACTTATGCTTCGATGAATGATTAAGTTGTATCAAATATGTGATTTGCTTTCTCTAGAGTTCAATTTCTCTTAATTTTAGCAACTTTGAATAAATTTGCATTCCAATTTCCTTATTTTAACGGCTGTTGGCTGAACTAAACAAATATGTTATGACTGTCTGGGTGCATCTGTACCCAAACATAGTTATGATATTTAACTTATATGACCTTGGTGTATTGCCTAGGATACGTAAACGTATTTTGGAATTTCAATAAAACTACAATAATAAAATTAAATGTTAATTTATTACTACTACTACATTCTATATATTGCAAACATAAAGGTTGATTTGCAAACCCTTACTAATAAATACAGACAATAGTATGCCTAAATAATTAAGTCGTGAAAATTTTTAAAACACCTGAATACAAATGCATTATCTGCTATTTTTGTTCTTGTGCGTGGGAAAAAACCATTTCGATGATGCTCGTAGATCTGCTCGTCTCTCTCGTGTTGGAGGAAAAATCTGCCTTAGTTGATGATACTAATCGTCAATGCACCTCTTGAAAAGTTGCCGATCCAGTAACATTTACCATTTTTCCACACAAATGGATTCCGAATAAAAACCAAATTTAACTGAACGGTCAAAATATCGTTGAATGTCGTTTATATTGTTGCTGTCCACTGAGAGAAAGATTCGTTTTTCTCTAACCGTGAACATTACAATTGATTCATATAAGAGATCCAATTCACTCAGTCTTTTTCCACACAGCTTTGCAGAACGTACATGATATCGCCTCTGCTTGGCCTGTTTTAGCAAAATCGTACATCCCTTTCTAAAACTGGCATCACAATCAAAGACGAAGACACAAACGGTCAGTGCCTTTGTGGATTTCACATTTGGGTGAATAGGTTCAATTTTGATCACATTTGAAGCATGTCGAGAAGTAATTACTTCCTTCTGCTTGGATGACTGAGGTTGCAGTTTGTTTTCATCGGCCCATAATTGTAAGCGTTGGAATAATTCAGGGCCAGGATCTGTTCTGTCCTTGAACACGGGAGCAATCAGGGTTCAATCGTCTTCATAGCCATCTAGCATGGATGGTCTTTGAACCTCCAAATCAGATACCATAACATTAAAAGCATTAGGTCACAATATTGTTCCATCTGATGATCCTCTGTTAGTAACACAAAAAGAGCTTGCTTGATCCATTGACTACAACTCTTTGTCGACGTTAACAAAGAAAAGACATACACCATTGTTTAATACGGTTATCAACGAGTACTTTTGTCATTTTGTCAGCTAATAAATTGTGACAAACATTATTAAATGCTTTAGTAAAATCAATTGCAAAAATGCGAACAGCAAGAACTTCCTTAGTGTCCAGCCATGTGAGTATGTGGTGTTGCAGAACCAGTTCCAAATTTAGTGTACATTTTCCTTAGCGATACGCATGCATGTTGGGTGGAAGACAATCATCCAAAGTTGGAATGAGAGTTTTTGATAACACTATTCTTTCAAAAGTTCTTGCAAATAATGAAGGGAGTGATACATTACAAAGGTTTTTGATTGATTCTACAACTTCAGTCCTAGGGATTAGAATCACATTAGTTTGCTTCAAAACACAGGGAAAGTTTCCTTCGTAAACGGACCAATTAACCAAGTACGCAATAATTGGTGTCAGAGAATCTCGAAAGTCTTTCCAAATCCAAAAAGGAATCCTATCTGCTCCTGATGCGGTGGGCAATAGTTTTGCCAACTGCCACGATATATCTACACATCTAAACTGAACCATGTCTTCCAATGCAAACTCTATGGGTTTTTCATAGTTATCGTTGATGCTGCGTTTCGCAATTTCATCATTGACCATCTCCAAGTTCAAAAAATTTTGCTACAGCATCATTATTGGCGCCATCCTTTCATTGGGGTAATTTCCTGTATATCCTTCCACCATTTTTTTGAGTCTCGCTTACTTCTATTGATCATTATTGAACAACTAATTTCGTTATCAATCTTTTTAGTCAAGCGCTTTTCCTCAACAAAATGTCCTGACTGTCTAGTTCGCCGTTTTTTTCCTTAGTAAAAGCCTAATACATTGAGTCATGTATTGTGGGTTCTGTGACGAAACGGTCACTCAGCGTTTGGGAACTGCTTCATTGAACAACCTGGATACGGTTTCCAAAAATATATCTACAGATTTCTTTGAGTTAGGTGCACCAGTCACTTCACTCCAATCCGTGTTCTTTAGTCCGTGTAAAAATATTATTCTATGATTTCCTTTTTGATCTCTAACAATTCGCCTTTTTCGAATCGGTTTCATTCGAGACTTGCTAAGCAATACAACTGCAATTTTGTGATCCGACTTAATAGTTGACTCCCCAAATGCTGCCAAGAACATATCTGTTTTGTCAGTAAAGATATTGTTGAGGACAGCATTTTTCCTAGTCGGGAAATTCACAAGTGTTATCAATGCGGTCGCTTATGACAGTTGCTCTACTGACAGTTGGTTAAAGTCTCCTAGGACCAAGCAAGAACTACCATAAACAGCTGATAGTCTGTTATAGGATTCACTAAGATTTTCAATTAGGTTGTCACTATTGTATGTATAACAGCCATCGGGTGGATGATAAACAACCCCAAGCAGAAATACAAAAGTCTTATCCCTCCAAAGTCTTACCCATAACATATGGAGAAATTAGTGCACTCGAGAATGAAATCTAAAATACAATTCAACCGCAAGATGGCGAAAAATTATGCCTATCTTAATACATGTAAATCATTCCTAGAAAGTCCTCTAGGAAAAAATTCGAATTTCCAAAGGTAGACTATTATAGCAGCATAGCATGTGGGTTTATTGTCTTTCCGGCATTGTTAATGAGCAAAAACTGTGACTTCCTGCTTGATTTTAAAATTGCCTTTAGTAGTACATTTTTATACAACATTTTTTGTTTAAATTTAATAATACGAAACCCATGAAGAAATATTAAAATTTCCAAAGGTAGGTTCTGAGAAAGGAGCATTTGCCAAGCGTAGTGCATTAATCATCTCATTCATACGAGTTAAATTGTAGCTTCCTGAGACCTATAAATTGAACTTACAAACNATTTTTAGCTTTGTGTCAAATTTTTCGCGGGTCATGCGTGACCTAGAAGAATAATTGATTGACACATTTGCCCCTTAACCCTAAACTGCCCAGAGCTATATAAAACTGTTCATTAATATTAATGAACACTGATGCTTGCAGTTAATCGCATAATTACTAAAATCACTAACTATAATTAATTACATAGATTAATTCAAATTCGAACTTATGACCGGTGGTCAGTGCCAACTGGCTTGCACTTCTGCTTCTGCTAGTGAATGGTTGTAATCTGCAGTTTGAATATGCCAAAAATGATTGATTTAAATATGCCGCTATACAAACTATTAATTTTTATGAATTGCCATCATTCTTAATGTAATTTTCATGCAAACTCAAATAAAGCAAGATAGTTACAGTATACAAAATTGTTCTATATGCATTCGACAAATTCATCTAGTAGTTGCAATACTTTAAATAGGATTAACGGTTTTGTTTGTTTAGACGTAGATGTCAAAATAACTATATCCACTGTTTAGAAAATGCACATAAAAGCTTTTATAGGTTGTTATTGATTCATTTTGCCGCGCGCTAAATATTTATGGTAACAGCTTTGCTGGCATTCGATAAGAGAATGCTATAATTAATTCCTACAAAGCATTTTCTGTTAGCATAAATTGTAAATTTTAATTTTGCTGGCAATATTAATTTTCAAATTGATCCGTTAGATGGCTACAACATATACAAAAATGATGTTCTCAATTTCTCCATATGACATTTCATAGTCAGCTGCTCGATCAAGGACTTCCGATCTTCACTCCCGTTTCACGTACACAGCTGCACTTTCTCCTCTTCTGTTATCACGATACCAGTCCCTGTCCCGACACCACAAATCATAACCTTCAATATGTACAGCACCATTTGGTATTTCCCTTTTAATCATGTCTCTGATACGGCCAAACAGTCAATCTTCCATTGGTTAAACACGGGACTCAGTAACCTAGGGGCGAAAGAGTTTTTCTGTTGTTTTTTCAGTGATCTATAAGGTAACAGTTTGTCTCATATGGCTCATTCAGTCAACATGAAACCTCATTATCCCCTCTGTATAATTTCAGATTACGAATTCGCATTTCTTTTTTTGGGGCCCCGGATTGCTTCAGCTCCCATCTCTTCTTCAGAAGAGCAGTTTCCCGCTGTGCATCAGTCTCTGACAGCTCCTGAGAAATATACATACCCTGTATGTCCGAGTTTTTCTCATTAATTTTTGCTAGACTTTTCCTGACTTCCCACGGTGTTGTCAACCCAACCACAATCATTCTCGGTTTGGCGCGTTCCGGGTCAAATTTTCTTCGACTGAAATTATCGTTGATCTTCAAGTTGTTCTCTTCAAATCTACTCATCATGCCCTTAACAATTTCCAGACCATTTTCTGTTCTATTAAAGACACTTACCCCTCTTGTTTTGGATACTCCAGAAATTCTAATTCTTCGTTGTATTCGTCCCAAGTCCAATGTTTGCTGCCGAGAGCCAGTCTACGAAAATGCCACACCATCAATTTTCTTCGACGCCTTCTCTAACGTTTTTTCCTACATTCGACAACTCTCTCAAATGTCCTCTTCTGAACTTCCATTTGTTTTAGCTGCAGTGTCACCTCTATCAGTAGTTCCTCCGCCTTCATGATTGACTTTTGGGTAATTTTGTTACCAATATCGGAAATAATTGTATCCCTCTCTCCGTTACCAATGCAATCATTACTAAAAGTCATCACATTTTGACTTGCTTCTTTTAGACCCTTGAGGATTTCCCGGTCAAATCCAGTGCATTCCTTTGTTCAATGCAGAATATTTCCACATATATAACAACCGAAAAACATAATCTGAAGCGTGAATACGATTTTTGCATGTAAAACAGCATTTCGTTAAGCATTGTTCAGAGTCTATGTTTACCATATTCAAGAGAGAAATAAAAACACGACCACACTCAATTAAACACTATCCATTTTTCAAAACTTAGATGGTTCAATAAAGAAATAGTTTAGAGATATAAAGTTCTGAAAGACTAGCAAACACTTAAAACCTAATAAATTCCATAATTCATTATCAAGATTTATGAACATCATATATAAACATGTTTTCACGTAAATAAGTGAATTTTGCACTGAGTCGTAGTTTTTGCCATTTCATGCACCAGGATATTTTAAGAGTGCTCTAAGCTAAGTCTTTTGGCCAAATGATCTAAGCCATCGCAATGAGCTTCAATGAATGGTATAAATTTGAATTATAAGCTTCCTGACTACGAGAATTTCTAGTTCGATCTAATGTAGAGCCTACCTTACAAATTTTATAACCAATATAAGCTTATAAATCCCAAGACAATAATCTTTTCCGTTATTCATAATCTTGAAAAGTTATGTATATACTACGCAAATACTGACAAGAGCAGCATTTAATCAATAAAATTGAGGTTTTTAACTATTATGTTTTTTTTTGCAAATCAGTTCATGGAGCAAATCGTCTAATAGTGTTGTACATGTACGTACAATTCTCTGACAAATGAAATACGTCTCACAAAGATGAGAGCAAAATCTGAATTTCAAACAATATGTGCATGTATGTTAGAGTATGGTTCATGCTAATCTTCCTTTGATTATTATCAAAATCTTGCCAATTTGATAAGAAGTATAAATGAAAATATTTTATCCAACCGTTGGAATTTGTTTTTCACACTATTGTTTGGTTTAGTTATTTTCTACCTACAAGAAGACTCAATACTGCATTGGTCTAATTTTATCTTTTGACTCATCTTCAATTTAGGGTTCAGCCGGAACAAATTTTTTTGATCCCAAACGCATTTGTTCCATTGATTTGGTTCTAGTCCTATTGTATCTAATTTTTATGAATTTTTGGTATTCCATAATTCTATTATTGGCGAAACGGCATAACTCCTATTTTGATCAAAACGAAGCAAAAAATATCTTGAATATTCTGAGGTCAGTAGTCCAAGCTACTTCATTTTTTCTCCACTTCCATGTTAGTCCTAGTCTACTGAAATATTTAGTAACAGGTCATAGTCCCATTTTACTGTGACCAGGAAATCACATGGGATGACTGATCCCGCAAGACCTTACTTCATTTAAAGCTATTTCATGGCCTGTACAGAATTATGTTTCACTCTTATAATGTAGTATATTCGCTAAAATACCTTTTCTTAGACATCACAACTTGATCCAATGTATTGATGATAACAGCAATATGAAATAAATATTAAATTTATATAATTTGTGAAAATTAATTGTTGCATACTATCAGACAGGTTTTGGGATGTGTGTGCACACCAAGCTGCCACAATTATAAATTTTTCTCAAAAGTTTAGAAAAAAAGCAACTTGTTTATAAATGAAATTTACATTTTGAGGTTTTATATTACTTTTATGCGTTCTTCTACAACTCAATTTAAGCTCTTAAATTTTAGGGTGTGAATTTTACAATAAGTTTTTAACACAGATATCTTTGGTCGAGCAAACCGAAAAGTGAAAATAAAATGTTAGCAAGCATCATAAAACTGTCCGAATTAGCCCTAATTTCAATGGGCCTTGACCAAACTCAGGCCTACATTTTTGTGCCATATCAATCTCCACATATTTAAAAAATCTAAGTCTAAGCTCATGACAATTACGCCAATAAATCGTAGAGCATGAAAATGCAGTCTACCCTGGATTATTTTCCAACTTCAGATTCCACCGTTTTTGACGTTGCAAACGGCCTTAGGGGAAAATCATTTAGGCTAACTTCCCACAGACCTCATCCAAACCCAGGAATAATTTAAAATCACTTTTCAAGAGAACTTCTTAGTTTTATAATTTTATGTAGCATTTAGGATAATCTTGTTATATGATTATGCTATTAAAGCTATCATCCAATCAAAAATATACTTCATTTTATAACTATGTTTTTCTTAATCATATAAAATGTCTTGCATCTATAGCATTCCTCTAGATTTTGCTTTATCTGGGGCAACTTGATATTCTGTTTACCAAAATATAGGGTGTTAATACTGAAAGTTATAAGTTATAGCAAAAAATTTTATGTTTAATTGTCAAAGTAGTAACATGTTTTATTAAATTAGTGATTATTTTAGTGCTTGCTAAATAAGCTGCTCAACTGATGTTTATAAATTTTACTTTGATGCACTTTTATAAAACACCATGGTGCTATTAGCAACTGCCCGATTTTTATTTGTATTGTTTGATGCAATGATATGTAATTTGTCATTATCTAATTCAAATATTCTTATGTTAGTTGTTAACCATTTTTTAAGCATAGTGTTAATGAAAATATTTTGACAGAAAGTGACATTGTTATAGTAAAAGTTATTCAACATAACCAACTGTAACAAGGTTCACATCAGCTATAATTTTTTAAAGCTTTTTCTTGTCTTTTAAAACATTACATTAATAATTATTGAAAGGCCATGGTTTAACAAAAAACGTTTAAATTAAATACAAAGTACTTGCAATTTATGTGATAATAAACTTATTTACATATGTAATCACAACTATTCCTATGCTGTGAACACAAATTCAATATTTGAGCATGCCACTTTTGAATGTTTCAGCGATTTTTGACTAGTACATTTCTGTTGAATGCATTTAAGTTGTCTATTCTGCTTTCTTATTTAATTTTGCATAAACATTTAGCTTACAAGTTTTTTCAGTTGTTTACCAATTTTCTCAGCAGCAAGATAATTAACATCTTTGGTAAGCAGAGTAACTATTTTGAGAAAGTAATTAACCAAATCATAATGGATAAAATGCCAATTTTATGCAATGGACAAAACTGTAAATAAAAAAACATCACGGATAAATTTTTTCAAGACTTAAACTACCAGGTGTATTTTAGTCCCTCTATCCATTTTTGTAATGCATTTGCTGTCAAATGTTCTTGCAAAAGTTTTTCAATAGTTGTAATTGCAATGCCAATTGATCTTAAAATGGTGAGTTCCACTTAATTTCAGATTAAGGAAGACATTTGGTATCTGCAGTTAATGCTTCCCTTCAAATAGCCATAGTTAATTATGCGATTGCGAATCAACACGGAACAAAAAATATCGTTATTAACTTATCGGGACGGAACTATGGTTCAGTAAAACACATAATCAGTGCTACAAACATGGAGCACGTAATTGCGGCTGGCGAAACTCTACAGGGTATCGCTCTTCGATACGATGTGAGTGTTGAGAAGTTAAAACGATGCAATAGATTATTTTCAAATGAAGCTTTTTATCTGAAGACAACCTTAATTATTCCTCTTCCAGATCAACATAATCAGTTGAACATTTCTGAAGCAACACAGGTCCCAAGGACTGTCGTTCAGCCGCCAAGACCACAGAATAATATCGCTGATATTTTTTCTCGCTTTGATTCGGAATTAGCTGCTACCAAAAAGAGAATTGAAGTATTACAGGAAGCATACGATATTTCCCAGTATAACGACTCATCCCACAACTTCAGTCGCATTTTGTTAAGCTTTCGTCCATAAAAGCTGTTTTAACTTTCTTTGGATGATGCTCATTATTTCTACAAAGTCAACACCATGATGAGTCCTTTCAGGTATTAGTCTTGAGTAAAGACATTGGACAGTTTGCCATGCTATCTTTTGCTACAATTGTCTTTTTTCAAAATTAATATTAATGTACAACAAATCGTTTGTTTAGATTAGATCATAAAACACTATGTGAAATCCAAACTATGCATTCAAACGATATCTAAAAATAATATCAAATTATTAAGTATAATAATACCCATTTTTCTATATATATATATATATATATTTATGCATACTTTTCTGTATAAATCTAACTTTAATAATTTCCTTATTTTTTGAACATGGATTAACCAACAACCAAGAATGATGTCAGTAGCATTAGCAATTGTTATTGGACTTCTAAATCACATACTTCTATGTTAATCGTTCTTAGAGAATATCCACATGGAAGTTCTTTCACCTTGCAATTTATTGCTACTTTTGCAAAAAGCAACACATCGCTAATAATGCATAACGTCATAAATTTACAATTTTTGGGGTTTCGCAAAGCAGCACTATTTTGACGTTCATTAAAAATTTAAATCAATTCTTTAAAAGCACTCCACAGTTTATGTTATCCTAATTCAAAACTCACAAAAAATTAGGAATTCTTAAGAATATGATTGTGTCCATGTTGAAGAAGAAAATATATAATGCTGCACGCGAATTGGGGTTTTTGTGAAATATATTGTTAAAATTAGGATTAGATTAAAAAAATTTTTGTTGCTTTTGTGTCAAATCATTCTTTTCCTCAATATATATTTGTCTACTATTACAATCACGTGCAAAAGTATTAAGACGGTTAAAAAATGTCTTTAAATCAAATTTACTAGGCGTCATATAACACTATGAATTGTATTCAGTAATAGACATTAGAATAATATATAATTATATTTTGTATTTTAAATTTCGTATGAATATATGCATCAAAGCCATGCCCTCAAAAATACACTTGCAGCGTTCACCAATAACCATGACGATGCACAGCCAATGAGACGATAGGGAAAATCTCCAGCGCTTCGCTCATTTGTTCTCTCGGATAATGAGATATCTTAAGTAAGTTACATTGATTTGAATTGCTGTTTTCTAAACGAAATCCATACATACCTAATTTAAATGAGAAAATACTTAGAAATATTAACAGTACGATCTCGAAAATGAGTAACGAACGATGATTAGTCGTCATGTTTAGAGTTTATTGACATAATATCCTTCTTACATTGTTCATTTTTTTGTCAGCCAAATACAATTGATATTATGGGCCATATTCATTTCAGGAAAGGTATTAAGGCCCACTCATATAATACCACAAAATTTGAATCTAAGAGAAACATGAAGTAAATATTTCTATTGTGAGTGTGAGGATATTAATATTATTGTTTAAATCTAACGAAAAAATGTAACCATGCGACATTTTCGTACACAAATATGATATTAGTATCCGGTATAAATAACTATAGCTTTGTTACCTGCCTGTAGCATATTAATAAATCTTCTGCATGTATTGAGAACAATTTAATATAAATATGCACATTAATATTACTAAATATTGCATTATCTAAATTATTAAAATGAAGATTAGCTCATAAATGTTTATATTTTGGAGCATTTCCTTAATTTTTGACAACTTCTGCTATCCTGTTACGCATAATGATGGCTAGATGCTGACAGACTTCCTTCGTGATCTCCGTTCACCAAATTTCACAATTTCATGTTGTTTGTTGTTGAAATACAGCTGTTTCTTCATTATCATCCATAGATTGTTGATTGGGTTCAGGTTTGGACTGTTTCATAGCAAATCATGTAGTTGGATGCCATTGCTGGCAAACCAATAAAGTGCTCTCTTTGATATATGCCATGGTGCTTTATCCTGTTGTTTCAAATAAAATTGGTGAATCACTTGAAAAAATGAAGACAGGTTACAACAAAGTCAAGCTTAAGCACTATGACGCAGAGATTGTCATTGCGGTTGAAATTCGACCCCTGAGGAATTTCTACTTATAAGGGCGTAAATTATGACCTTGGGGAAAGGTCTACTGGAGATGCTTTGAGTAAAAAAACTGTAAATCCATAGTAGTCACCTTCATGGGAAAGTGAAATTTTGGTAACGAGTATGTGAATTAGATTTTGAGAAATGGTAACAAGAGTGAATCTTCAAGAAAGCCTAAAAACCTTTGTTATAGTGAGTAACCTTAATATTTAGAAAATGGTAGTAGTAGTCTCTGAAAACACTAATCGGGCTCTTAAAGCTGACATATTATGACATCTGAACATTAAAGTTTTGCAATAAATGTACTTGAATATTTTCCTTAAGCAATAATCTTTATGCACTGTGTTTGTAAACATCAAGATTTCAAATAAGCCGCAAATTTATAAGTTTAACAGTACAAAGGGCTTGTTCTTAATCATATGAAAAATATTTTTTATTTCCTTGTAGCTATTTTTTGTTCACACATGTATGCAGAACACTGGAAAATATTGATAATATTGCTAAAACATCTCAAAGTCATTGGTAGATGCAAAATACATAGTGCTAATACAACAGAAATAGAAAAGGAAGAAATACAAAAGTTCGCAAGACCAAACAATTATAATTTTTATACAATTGCATGTAATCTGTACAATATTTACACACAAAAGGCGTATAATAGATATTCCCGTTGTGAGTATCAAATATCCCTTGTCACAAAGGTAAGGGACTTTATAAATTGTTTACTTAATTGGAAGCGAATAAAAATGAATAAATTCAAAAATTATTATTAAGGAAAGGTAGTCACTAGCAATAATGACATGAGGAGCATATTTAAGGAAGAATTTTGCAACTAGGACAACTATAATGACATATATTTTCCTCTTGGTATGAAGAAAATTCAACCTATATATCCGGCCATTGCCTTATCTTTTAGATTGAAATTATCAAATCTATTCAATCTTTAAAGAACAAATCTAGCGGTCCCTCCATGATTCCGACTTGGTACCTAAAAATTGCTCCAGATATAATAGCTGAGCCACTTTGTTACATTATAAACGCTTGTATTAGACATTGAACTTCTTTGACTAAATAATATTGACAACAATTTGTTCATTGTTTGAAAAGGATGATCGAAAAGATTCCTTGTACCTATAAACCTATTTCGATTATATTGCCAATTAGAAAGTTTTTTGAACGACATTTTAATAAATTATCGAACATTTAATATACATAATATGCACTCTCAAAATCAATATTGTTTTCATCAGTTTATATCTCCCAATAAACCTTTGTTAACGCTCCGAATACTGGAGAAATAGCATAAATATTATTGAATTTTCACCACTGTTATGTTTAGTTCAAACGCTTTGCCTGGATCAATTACGACATTTTGATTAAAAAAGACATTATTTGTTTCTAAAAAAATTATAGCCCTAATAAACAGCTTCATAATCTTAGCCGAGAGTCAAGCTCTCGCTGACTGAATTATTATGAAAAATGTGGTCCCACAAGTAACAATTTTGAATTGTTTGCAATATAATATGTATGAAAACAATTTGAGAAATTTGACCACATGTAGTGTTAAACAATATGCTGGTGACATTATGCTATTTAGTCTCATGAAATTGGTATAAAGGTTTTTGTAGGAATTTTAATTTTCCTACCCAATATTTGGCTTTACTAAAATTACGAAAAATCCCTTTAAAGCCCCATTTTGACTAATTAGGCGTAAATCTCACAACAATTCCACAAACGTTTCGCAGTATAAATTCAACTTTAACCATTCAATAGAAAAAATATTTTTTTAAATATTGTGACAGAATTTTGTATTTTTAACCTAGTTTTATAAAACAAATATGGAATGTTTTTGAGAAATGGCTACTTCAATGATCTCTTAGCAATATTTCTCAACAGCTCTTACCGCAGGAAAAAGTCAGTTAATTCACAAATTAATACTAAGTCATTTTGATTAAGGAGACATACTATATATCGACATAAATCAGCAACTTTTTAAAAAATTAAATGTGCAAATATAATTGCTATAAAAATAGCAATTTATCATTTATATAACAAGAATGCAGAAATAAAAAAAATAACAAAACCTATCTAAATTCACAGTGTATTTTATATAAAAATGCGCTAGCTACTATTTTTAAAATTTTCATATTGTTCCATAAGACAAATTCAATTTTTTATCTTCTAAAATATTGCTTAAATATAATCATACAAATCTAAAGATTTAGCCACTGAAATGAAAATTCGCATCTCAACACATCATTAAAAATGTAGAATAATTTACCTAAATCTATAAAACAAATTGATAAATTAAGTGTATTGAAAAACGAAATTAATTAATACATCTGTAGTTATACAAAAGAATGGCTTGAATACAAATGGCAAGGTTATAAATTATATAATACTGACTATTCAATAGATCACATCTAAATTAGCCATAAACCAAATAACTAATAGCAATTGTTTTGTATATACATGTATATATGCATTTTTGTATGGTAATTTGTTGTTTTATTTGCATTGTTTTTGACGCTTTTTAGAGCTGTAAGCAACATTTTATATTGTACAAAGCAACTCTAAATATAGATACGCTCTATTCTACCTTTGTAATTCGAATGATAGCTCATAACTTTGTCCAGAAGGATTTGGTCAGATTGAAATTGATCTATGATTTTTGTTCAAACCTTACAGCCAGGTATTTTTCAATGACATAAGTTACATCCAAATTGCTTAAGATGTTTTACACAAACAGTAGAAAGAAACGTTAAGAAATTAAATGGAGGAAATTTTGCAAATCTGATTTTGATTCAAATTTATATATTTCATTAGAATGTTATTATACGCAAAAATTTCATTTCTAAAAAGTTTTTTTTGCAAAAATTGATGTAATAGCAAATTTTTGTTAAAATCAAAATTGTGTATGATATGTAGCATTTTAAATTTGAAAAGATAGTAAAGATATGATTGATGGACTGTTATTTATCTCTCGGATTAATTTAATTTAATTTCACATGTCAATTTTGATTAAACAAATGAGTTTGTAAAACAATCGATTTTGCAGACGAATTGTTTGCTAATCATATGTACATTAACTTCCATTTTAACAGTTATCAATAAAAGTAAATCCGCGATTAATTGAAAGTGTTATCTTTAACAAATACTAGATTAGCTATCAAACGCTTTAATTTGTGATTTAAGTGATAATGCTGACAAAAATTCTAAGAAAACTAACGGGTTCCAACATGATCGCTCAATTTTATCTCTAATGATAATTTTATTTGTGCTTTTTAAACATATATTAGGCTAAATAAACATGATTGATAGTAGAATGCTAAATACCTGGATTACCGACAACGAATGTTGGTAAATTATTCAATTGCTAGGCAATCTAAACAATTAAGTATAAAAACGAGTCATCTAAAGTGGCAGGGTCCATCAAAAATTAGATATCTATTAAATTATGCATTCCAAACCAAATTACAACTAAGGATTTCTTCAATTAAAACTAGTTTGAAAATTTTGTCGAATTTTGAGTTGGGTAACACTAATAAGCAATTGGTTTATACGTTATTTTAACATAGAATTTTCGCTGCTATATAGTGTCTGATATCGAAGTATATGCCTATATATTACATATACATATGGTCTGAATGAAAACTTGATTATATCGGCTTTTTAAAATTTTGCTACTTTCAAACTATATCAGTGAATTTAAATAAAATGGAAGTAATCCTACTTCCAACTTAGTACTAGGGGCATTGCTTATACTGTATATATATATATATATATATATATATATATATATATATTATGAAAAAAACAACGAAAATTTTAATTGAGAGTACTTTGGTACTTACTGTACCATCGTCTATAAAAAACAAAAATTATTTGGTGGTAAAATATAAATTTACAAATCATTAATTAATTAAACTAAAACAAGTGAAGAGTTTGATAATATTTATATATATTAAAATTAGGTTTCATCTCCTTAATATTTATTGATTCTGCGATCTTGGTGCATTTGTGTTTCATTAAAATTTAAAGTCAGATATTAATGCTTTATGTATTTTTGAGTGCATATAAATTTCGGATTGTAAGTTTCCATAGAGATGTTCTTGAATTCGTGTCTTCAAATGCCTTTTGGTTTCACCAATGTAGAAGCTGTCACACTTCTGACAATTATATTTATAAACAATTGATGAAACTAAAGGTTTTTGAATTAGATCTTTGTTACGAATTAAATTTGATGTTTTTTCCGAATTTAAAATTGGTTTAATTCTTGATTTCCTCAGTTTTATAATTAAATTATATATAGATTTCTTAAGACGTGATTTGTGAGGTTTAATAAAAGATAGTTTCCAAAATATATTATCTTTCTGTTCTTGCGAATTGAATTTTTATGAAGAGGATTTTAAAGCTTCTTTTGATGTTTTTTGCAATAATTATAAATATAATTGTCAGAAGTGTGACAGTTTCTACATTGGTGAAACCAAAAGACATTTGAAGAAACGAATTCAAGAACATCCCTATGGACACTTACAATCCGAAATTTATATGCACTCAAAAATACATAAAGCATCAATATCTGACTTTAAATTTTAATGAAACACAAATGAACCAAGATCGCAGAATCAATAAATATTAAGGAAGAGAAACCTAATTTTAATACTAAATATCATCAAACTCTTCACTTGTTTTAGTTTAATTAATTAATCATTTGTAAATTTATATTTTACCACCAAATAATTTTTGTTTTTGATAGATGATGGTACAGTAAGTACCAAAAGTACTCTCAATTAAAATTTTCGTTGTTTTTTTATAAATTGATAAAGAAGCTTAGTATTCAAGCAACAAATGTATATATATATATATATATATATATATACAGTATCGGAAAAAATGTTTCGGGTAGTTTAGCAACAGAATTAATACCTTACATAAAGTGGACAATGAGAAAACTATATTGAACATTTTCGTTTTTAGGATAATATCTAATATTTATGATGTGTTTTAAAGAAGTTTCTTTACTTTAAAAATAAAATAGATATTGGTATGCTAAATATTATATGGCAATAATCAATTTAACACGGAAAAAATGTTTTGGCCACTTTTAATGTATGAATGAATAACTAACTATGATTAAAAATTTCCAATAATAAATGGGCACATTACAAAACATAGTTAATATACAACATTTAAAAAGTTATTTGTATGAATTTGAAGCGTCCTTTAATACTTGGTTGGATATCCTTTCGCCTTGATAACTCCATCAACCCTATTTGGTAAAGATTTATACAAATAATCAATGTATTCGTTGGAAATCATATAAAATTCCTCTTGAGTGAATTTCCAAATGTCATCTGCTTAAGTAGGCATCTTCTTAAAATCAAGTCTTTTTAGTTCCAGCCACAAATTTTCCACAATATTTAAATCAGGGGATTGCGTTGTCCATGAGTCCAAATCGACTCCAGACTCTTCCATGAAGAGTATTGTTTGGCGAATGGTATGACATGGGGCCCCATCTTGCTGGTAAATGTCATCCACATCAAGCAAAGGCAACATGTTATTTTGCAAAATCATGCAATATTCACGATTTTTAAAAGTTCGATCAACTTTAGCAATAATCCTCTTGCCACTTGACCAAATAGCTGCCCAAGCCATTACTTAGATGCTATATGACTTCGCAATCCTGCCCTTTTGAGGATATTACGAACAGTTGTAACAATTGCCATCTGTCTATTCTTTTTGCCATTGGGTAGCAGTGAGAAATGGGTTAGACTTGGCCAGCTTTATCAGCCTTGTGTTACTATATTTGTCTTCTTGGTGCATTTTTATTATTAGGGCTCTGATAGCTTCAGGTATGTGTTTGGGCATTGTAAATCCAAGAACTAAGATGAGAAACAAACATAAACAAACGAACTTTAAAAGTAATTAATAATAGAATGACATTTCAAAACGCAACAGATATTTATGAATTACTAAATTATAGTACCCGAAACATTATTTCCTTATCAAAAGTGGTTGTCAAAATTTAATTGCAGCATATCTGTGGTTAATTTTGATCAAAACAATAATAAACAACATCAACACATGTAGAAATTGATGCCCATTATTTCTGAAAACATAGTTCATATGAATAAAAAATTTCAATTTCAAAATCATGTGTAGCTGCCCGAAACATTTTTTTCGATACTGTATATATATATATATATATATGTATATATAGTTTGTACAATAAAATTATTAAATTTGAAGCAAACTATAACTAATATTTTAAAACAATTTTTCATGAAGAACATTCAAAATGATCTACTTAGATAAATTTTTTGATGTGTTTTCTTTCCCCGGCTGTCACAATATTTCTAGGCTTTTCGGAACAGTGTTCACCAAACTTGCAAACAATTCCACTTCAATTTCTGTAACTGTATGCGACATTGTTTTCCTTAAGTCCTCAATTTTATAAAACCTCAAAAGAAAAATTCCAAAAGAATATATTACGGAAATTTAGGTGACAGTCAGAATTTAACTGTAATAGTAAAAAATGTAGCAAATTGTAGAAGTAAAACTTATTAGACGCTATTTTAAGCAAATATGGGGGCACCCATTCTTGGAACTTGGATCCTTTTGTGATCAAAAATACCAAATTAACGAAGTAATAATATAACTATAGCAAACATTCATAAAAATACCTTTAATATACAATTTTAGACAATTTTGAAGTGCTTATATTTGCAAAATAATAATTAGTAAGAATGTCTACTATACACGAAAACAGTTAGTAAAAATTTAATTCTCACACCGGGCCTCAGTTATACAGTGACGCCACTGCAAAGATGGCCTCTCATCTTCTTGATATGGAATTGTGGAAGTACCCTAAGGTGACCCAATATCTGACCTACTACTTGCTGCTTACACAAATAATCTAAGCATAATACCTTTTAGTATTGGGCACATTTTGCAAAGTACTTGTACTTTGTTATTAGAGTAATGACGAACTTCCCACTCTCAACTGACGACTAACGCTGTTTCAAAATACTCCAAGGACATGAATCTTTCTCAGCATTGATAAATCGATTTGAATAATTTTTAATAAGAAGAGTCTAGATGCTCCAGCTCTACCTTGAAATATGAGTACTAATATCATTATTGATAACAAAGCTATTACAATTGAAGTACATGATAAATATCTTGTTCTGAATATCGATAGTGATCTTTCTTCAAAAAGTAACGTAAATGCTATCTTTAGACTGGGTATGTTTGTCATTTTACCATTCTTGTTAGTTGTAAGTTTTTTATTTCTTTCAGAATTATATTGTTTTGTGCTCTATTGTTATATAAGTGCATAGAATTTTTTATTTCTAATTATGTGTATAGTATTAAGATGTTGCAACCAAAAAAGAAGAACTCTAAGAATTTAGTTTTCTCATTTCAATTAAGTTCAAGTGCATATATTCAAATACTTGACATAAAATAATCTCAAAATATTTTAAATAATGTGACACTTGGCTTAGCTAGAAATTTTGTATTTGAAACTACTGTCTGAAACATGGACATAATAAATATGACAAAGCGTTGCTGAGTATGCCTTTTTAATATTTATTTTTTATTGAAATTTGTTAAACCCTCAAAAAAGTATTGAGGTGTTTTAACATGTAGGTTTGCCGTTGTATTTTGTGTACACAATACAACACAATCCAACACATTGTGTTGTGTGGGATTTCAAATTTGTTCTGTATTTCTAAAGATATCTTATCTTTAAAGCAAAGCAAGATATAATATTCTCTCCAATTTCATTGCCTTTATAAAGTTGTGCCAGTAAAGTCACAACTGAAATTGCGCACAGCGTGCTTCAATGAACATTGGTGATCTATCTGCAGAAATCAAAATGGCTGCTTTCATAAGCATTAGACCAACTTATCGCCTAAACACTAGCTATGAGGAGAATTTGAAAACTTTAATCAAAACAAGAGAGCATATTTTTTGCAAATTTGGCTTGTTGAAAAATATTTGAAAATGTGATAAAGAAGAATGAAATCATATGTTTGCACTACGATATTCACAGGATTATCCAAATTGCAAGCATTGTGAAATTTATTATTCTGTTGTTTTAGCTGTTGTGTAAAAACCCTCACAGAATGGCAAACCTGTTAACCTGTGACAATTGAACCATCTTTGAGGATTACCAGAAAACTAATGTAATCCGAAATCTAGCATGAGAATTAAAATTTAAAACATGGGTTATAAAGTCTGGAGTTTTCAGCACCACTGAACATTTATGGTTGACCTATTAGAAAATATATTTTCTCTGTAAAATTTAGAAAATACAATTTAAATAATCGAATCAGAACAAAGGGAGGGTCTATAGAAGAGGATTTTTTTCTCATGAGGGTTTGTTGTTGAAAATTACAATTTTATGTGTTGCGTATTTAACTTAAATTTTTTTCTTTGTTATTCGTTATTGTTCCTCAAGTGAACTCTGAATTCTGCAACAGCGTAGGCCATAAAAAAGAATTTCTCAATACAATTTTGAGAATCACTTCAGTAAAAAACACTTTCTTAAAAATTGATTAACTTCAATTAACTTTACTAGCATTGGCAAAATACTCTTTCAAATGTAAGCACACTACAATATTTTTTCAGATCAGAATCATATCCGTAACTTTGAATTTTTTTAAAAAATGGTACGAAATTGAACTTACTACTCAAGAACTTATTTACTAATGTAAACTTCCACAGATCCTTTACATAAAGATTTAGTATCATATTGGGGATCAAGTATTGAACCAGCAACCTTAGGCCAATTTTAAGCACTAATGATTCCTCCTTTTTTTTTAATCAGAATCATTTTCAGAGGTCAAGTTTCGTTCTTCATTCAAAAGCGAGCCCAGTTTTGTATTGTTTTTTATTTTGTTATTCAATTGACATTGTGTTGTGCGGAAATTAAAGCCAATTATATACTAATAATTCACTGCTTTTGGTTGGCACTAGAGGATTGATCTAGAACATATAAAAACGCTACCGCACATGTTAAGCTCGGTAATAATGTCCAGAAATAATGAAATTCCAAAAACGGTTGGTGTATTTATGATTTTAGATTACAGTGATGGACAGTAATGGATATAATAACCTGTGCTAATATATTAGTAGCATAAGTTGTAATAAATTTTATGTTGTTGAAATTCCCCGCCTCTGAAGATTTGGAACACCAAGTCTGTTGAAAGCAATGACGTCAAAAATTTAATGTTCTATTATAAAAAATGTATTTGAATTCAAACAATAAACTTACAGTTGATGATTTTCCAAAATGAGGCAAAGATTTCACTCACTTATAGTACACAAAAACTGTCAATATTTCTTTGTAAGATAAATAATATTGAAGCAAATTTGTATAGAAATTTGATTAGAAAGCTTAAAAAGTTTATAAGTTCTTTACCTTAAGAGCAATTTTGCATTTTACAGCGCTCATATGGGTAAAGCAGATTCACCTTTAAAAAATTCTGGCATTCGGAATATGATATAAATGTTCTACAAATGTAAATGAGCTGTTCCCAAAGTATTATTATTATTATTTTTTTTTTAACAATCACGATAATTTAATCAAGTTCTTGTAAGCAAAGTCTAACCTTATTCTTTTTAAAATTTGAAAGCAATTTCAACTATTTGACATTTTGTTCCATAAAATATACACAGGATGTCATGGTAGGATGCCATTTTTCCAAACTTGATTATTCAATTACAATTGTTAATTCTTATATTTTTAAGACAAATAAAAAATGTTCTTGAAGTTAAAATTGTAATTTGATTAAACACTTGCTCCACACCGGATTCTATTAGGGACTGCCTCTTTGGACCTTCATTACATGTTCAAATTATTTCTAAATGATAAGTTATATTACTACGATGCCATATTTAAGCGGTGAACTATAAACAATACCAAAGGTGCACTCTCTCTCTTTCTCTCCCTCCCTATGTATATACAGTACTGGAAATATGTATTCGACCATTTTGCTATTTTGAATAAATAATGAACATTCATTGGATAGAGTGTGCCTAAAATTTAACTAAGTGTTACTTTGATTTAAGAAAGGAAAATTTTTATGTCTAATATATAAAAAATTTTGGAATAACAATTGGCTATTAATTTTTAATTAAAATTAGAAAACTTGTACTTGAAAATGTATTCGGCCACCTGAAAAAATTTTAACAAATGAGGAAATCCAAAAGAAGTAAATTGAAAATAAGATACATAAATTAATAATTGTTTCAATGCAAGCACTTAGCAACAAAATTGTCTCTTCTAAAATTTTTTAGGGTGTCCCTTTGAGCGAATAAGTCTTTCAATAAATCTGTTGGGAATTGCATAAAATTTCTTCTTTATAGCGCTCCACAGCTCGTCTTCAGTGTGAAGAGTATGCTGTCCAATTCGAAATTTGACCTCTTTCCACGTATTTTCGATAATGTTAGGGTCTGGAGATTGGCCAGACCAGTCAGCAAGGATAGCAACCCCTTTATTGTGGAAGAAATTTGTCATTTCTTTTTAGGTATGACATGGAGCACCATCCTGCTGATATATTGATCACTTGTAAAAAGTGGTAAGAGTTCTTTTTCTAGAATCCGAGTATATTAAGAGCTTAGAAGAGTACCAGTGATGTGAACAATTTTGCAAAAGCCAACTTCTATATTGCACGACATACCATTACAGACTTCCCACTATAATTCATGGTCCCCTGAGTAAGTTAAGGCACGAATCTAAACTTTTGCCGAGTTGGTCTCTTTATCAACATTCTTTTCGATGAGTATAGCTCAAATCTTGACTCATCTGAAATATAACATTAGACCAATGTTCAGATGAATTGTATCTCATTAAATTGGCCGACCTCACCCAGCGCAATCTTTGCTTTCAGGTTAAGAATGGGTTTCTGAGTGCCACAAAAGTTCCAATTGAGTACTTCTTCAGGATGTTTCGCACAGTTCTTGCTGTCATAAGGTGACCATCAGCCCATTCCTTTGCGACATTCATCTGAATTCTCTTTGGGATTGACTTTGAAAGGCACATAATAGCTGATTGGGAGGTTTTGGAGGTCTTCTTTGGTCTTCCAGAGTTTGGCTTGGTGGCAATGATGTTTTCAGAAGTGAAACGTCTGATGATATCCCCAACAGTACTTCGAGGTCATTCTACAAGTCGGGCTATATTACGTTGACTCATACCTTCCAAATTTTTGGAGATAACCAGGCATCTTATATGGCGAAGAAAGACTGATATTAGACATTTTCAAAATATATAGACTGAAAAAAGTTCAACCAATGAAATTTTTACAGATTCTATGATTTGGTCTGAAGTGGCCGACTACATTTTACCAAGAAAATATTAGCTAAATACAAGCATTGTAGCATTTCTCCTTGAGATTTAAAGTTAACAGTGATAGTTATGTCTCAACATTGATGAATTCCTCTTTCTGTAACCCCAAATCTAATTATAAAATAACTATGACATTCTTGGAGCCCATTTCTTAGAAATATGTATTACAAATCATGGGTAGCCGAATTCTTTTTTCTAATAATATATATATATATATATATATATATATAT
>CABFPE010000206.1:522049-543443 GCA_900660155.1 Hofstenia miamia | reverse complement strand
CATTTGAAATCTATCAATGATTAATTATATATATATATATATATATATATATATATATATAATTAATCATTGATAGATTTCAAATGAAAGTAAATGAAACTAAGCAGGAGGGCATAACTTTAAATGAGGGTACAAATACCAAGAATGTAAGCAATATCAACTAAATGATTTAATCAGGTCGCTTAAGTTACACAGCTTAGACCAGCCTTAATAATGGTTTATTGAAGCTTGAATTGCAAGTGTGCTGAATCGACTTTTTTCTGCTTAGACCATTTTCAAATTCATTTTTCATTGGCATTTTGGTTTGAGCATTGGCCTGTTATTAACTTTTCAGTATATTAAGGATGAGTCTTGTGTCTCATGAGGAAATTAAGTAGGACCTTGGCATTATCTAAAAATTTTGCAAATCTGATTTAAACGATATTCTTAATACTTAGGGTTGATGACATAGTGACATGGCAAATTTAATAAAACTCAAAATTTAGTATAATTATAAAGATCAAAATATTGACAAAAAATATTTTTCAAAGGACAATATACAGGTGAAAAAAACCCTAAAACATCTTCGCATAAAGATTAAATTAAGTGTTCAATACAAATTTATAAACAATGTTCTCTAATAAAAAATTGATAAAGAGTGACGTAGCATTAATATTTGTTACAAAACTCTTTCTTGAAACTTACATTTTTCATGTTTTAAGAACTAAATATTAAAAAATGATTCTATTTCATTTTTTTATAAATTTCAGACTCGATATAAAAAATCGGGAATACTAAGAGCTATAGAAATATATATATATATATATATATATGTAATTCAAATAAATCATAAATATAAATCGACCAAAAACAGAAGCGACTAAAATTTAAAAATTGGATGATTCACTTTGAAATTTCACACGTTAGATGAGGATGATGTAAGACTCATGGCAAGTTCAAAATTTCGGACTGTTTCAATTAATATATTTTTTTGAGTATCTAGAGACCTTATGTTTTCCATTAATAGGTTACTATACTTCTCAGTGATCCTTATTTTCAAAGTAGAAATGCTTTTTTGACATTCTTTATATCAGAACAATGTTTTTTATAATGTCATTGGGCAAATTGTTATTTATAAAAATTATTAGTTTATTATTGAATTATATGATAAAATCATTCAAGTTTAGATTTATAAATATTAAAAAATCTATTAGACAAATTTGTAAAAGCCCATTTCTTCTCTTTGTTAAATTTCAAATTTAACACATATTGATATGTAATTAAATTATAAGTAGTAAAAAAATCCAATTCCTTTATTATAGTTCGTTATATCTGTTAAAAATAGACACATCCAAATCCACACTGTGTTTCAATAAGGAAACTATAAAACAAATTACTCATTTAAAATATCTAGCAACTTCAACAATTTTCGACAGCAACTTAAATTTTCATAAATAATTAGATAGCATAGTAAAGAAATTGCCGTTTGAATTACAACAATAAGTAATTTTTCTCACCTTCTAAGAATTAATGCAAAAATTTAGCTATTCATGTCTTAGTATTAAGTCATTTAAATTGTGCGTGCATATTATAAACAGGAATTGACATACACTGTCTCAGAAAAATGGAATTAAAAAAAATGGGCTATTAATATTATGTATATTACGCTGTATGAAGAAAAACGTTCAGTTTACGATGAATTCAAAGGAAACTTTTTCGAAGTCAATAATGACAATTTATAAAACATCTTTATGTACGTTCTACTAAATTCTTTAAAAAATCGCTCCGTACAATTCAACAAATGTCCCTAAATTTAAAACTCCAAACTTTCATAGTAAGCGCACCTGAGTTATAAACAAAATCGAAGAAAAAACAAATGCAAAATTCTTTTATTAATATATCAATCCGTCTTTGGAATGAATTGCCTATAGATATTTGAGAAAGCCAAGTCTCTAAAAACCATTAAAATTAAAATAACAATTATATAAATCGCATAGGCCTAAATTGTTAGAATATAAGTGGAGGGGTTTTCAAATTTAATTACGTTAACTATAGCACTAAAAGAAATTAAAATACCGTGCATAAATCATACTTGTCTAGATATTTTGATAATAATCGTCCGTAGTAAATAGATATTTTCAATCATTGATAGTAATAATTATATCAATATATCAATAGAAACTTACTAAAGCTGCTGCGATTATTGCAATAACAAATTATTTTAATGTTTTACATTCATCATTTTAATTTAACTATGAGACTTCAAATACGACCAGGCTTGTCAACGAGCCAAAACTTTTAAGCTCGGTTAATTTTGATTTTGAATATTTTCGGGTCCGCTTGTTGAACAAAACTTTCAATGAGGCTCATTTTAGCTGGCAAAATTCCTTAGAAAATGTTCGTTTTCTCAGAAGTTTTTTTGCATAGTTGTTGTCATTTAATTAACATTGAAAATAATACTAAAGGTACACAAAAACCCTATATGAATGAAACAATAGAAATATTCTGTAGGATCAGATTAATAGCGTTCAAACTAATGGACTAATATGGTCAAATTTTGGCTGAAAATGGAAGGCAAAATACTAAATTATCTGTTTACACAATGGTCGTTTTGAGCTCGTTGTATGTCCAATGCAGTCCTCAAGGTCGGCTCGGCTCAGCTCATTACAAGCTCGTATAAATATGATCATTGACATACAGCTACATTTAAAATTTGTTAAAATTCCTAAAATGTCAATCAAAAATGATCAAAAATGAAAACTTATATCAATATTATAATGTACCCAGTAGAATGCGACGATTTTGGTTTCTTGAATTTCGATTGATTTCTTAGGAATAAATTGATTCATATTTCGATGTTGAATTTTTCACAATTCTTTGCACTGGGTTTCTATTCTTAAGACATGGGTTTTCTTAAACACTGTTTAAAACTGTTTTATTTCCTAATTCAAAAAGAATATTTTAGAATTTTTGAAAAAATCTTTAGTATTTTTCCAATCGTAATTTCATAGACGACTTTCTACCGAAGGCATTCAAAATTTGTGTTTTTTTACTTGCATGAAACAAAAAATAAAGTTTATCACAATTCAATGATTCTTGATAGGACCTAGCCTAAAAGTAAAAGATATCACTTTAAACGTTTAAAACGTATTCTTTTGAATACACTTTTTTGCCAATCCTCTGTTTGCAGCATATAAAATGAACCAAATAACGCTTTTTCGGACAAATTAAAGAAGACATTAAAATGTTTATTTAACCTAGCAGCGAGATATCTCCAATATTACGCAGTAGATGTTATAATGTTATGTTACCTCACTAAGACTGTCCAATGGAGAGGTGTGACAATAAAATCGGTCATTTTTTTTCGATTTCTTCACCGATTTCGATTTTTTCAATTTTTAGTTCTGAATCGACAAAAAAATTCGATTGATTTAAATCGCCGCATCTTAAAATGCAGTTTTTTCAAGCTAAAATTGTTAGGAACTCTTAATCTCTATTGTGAGGTAATTAGCTTTTCTCTTTATGTCATTTTTAGTTTATTCCAAAATTTAGGGAGTTGATATTTTCCAAATTAGTAACTCATTATTGTTATTTGTTCACCTTAAAAGGCTGTATACTTTCACTTTTGTGTGAAATTCTTAGAAATCTATATATTTATAAAATATACAATTATTTATCAATATAGTCATAATTAATATTGTCATATTAAGTAGTAGTTCAGTAGTTCAAAAGTAGTATGCCTTTTTTCTAGTCTCATTTTTTTGCAGCCAACTATGAGTGCACCACTTCCGAATCTCCATTCTTTGATCACTGCTTTACATCTATTAAACTTCATAAGGCTCATTCAGTTCCAAAAATACCACTAAATGGATTTATTGAAAATATTGATAATTTTAAGTCATTAGAAAATTGGTTTCCTGTATATTCTGCAAACAGATTTAAATGAAATTTTTGACATTTTTTAGTTTTATCTCAATAGATGTTGCCCTGAAAAGAATATACAACAATGTTACTTCCAATAAACCTTGGATAACTGATAGTTGCATAACATTGATTAGCGAAAAGAATAAAGCTTACAAATTTATGAATTCTCGAACCAACAAGAATTTTGCCGAATATAAAATCGCAAGAAATGCTTCGAACATTAANTACATCCATGACGTCAGTAAAACACCCCCCGCCAATATCCACGGCGTCTCAGGTCAAAGGCCACCCCTCTCGACCAATCAGAAAAAAGTGTAACAGACTTCTACCCACCTCTCGACCAATCAGAAAAAAGTGAGATCTCCTTGCCTCCACCTCTCGACCAATCAGAAAAAAGTGTAACAAAATGGACTCCACCTCTCGACCAATCAGAAAAAAGTGGCACGTCCTTGCCGTGGCCATTACTACTTTAAGTGATCTTTTGAACAAAAATAAGAAATTGGCAAAAACTGCAGTTTTTTAAAATGTACAACAAACACCTGCATAATCTAGCCTTAAGAATGTATTTTCAAAAATTCGACATACGACACTATTGTTCTGAATTGAATTTTTAAAATGCATACTTACGTGTGTATGTGTATAGATTTTGCCATTTTCAATAGTTTTTTAAAATGTATGTCATCAATTTTATACATAGAAATTTAAAAAAAATTTATAAGAACTATACCAAATTAGAAATGCACTAAGTGATTTTCCACGTGTGTGAACACGCACTAAGATATAAAAAAGAAATAATATGTTTATTGAGGCCAAACTGCATTTGCACTTTTGAAAAAATGATCGTTTGTGCCTTTTTTCAAGTCTATTTTACAAAGCGTTAGCATTCGCATATATAATAAGAGATGAATGCGGTACAGTTTTATTATATGCAGAAACAACATTAAAACTTTGATTTTGAATATGTGAATTCAAATGTCGCAAATTTAGCTTCAAAATTAGACAAGGCATGCACACTTATTCCAAAAATAAACTCCTGTGTATGATACACTAGATATGTTTTTACCAAGAAAAATCAGAATACAGGGTGCAGAATTAACTACAAGTCTATCCACTTAAATTTCTGAATATGAAAAAAATTCTAAAGAAACAAGACTTCAACTAAATTTAATGCAAATGCAATAATTCATTCTCTTCAAATCAGTTTAATACCTAGAATTTTAATTCAGAAGCAATAGTTAGCTATTAAACATACGTGATCATTAAAATTCAAATAAATACTATGTTAGATTATTGCTTCAGAAGAACCATCCAGAAAAAGATTAAAAATAAGTGGAGTTGTTACACAATATAAGTTGTTGTGCAATATAAGTTAATCACAAAATACCCTCATTGCACCTATTATAGTGCAATTATATTTAACGAATTAATGTTTTTAATATATTGGTTATACCTGGATAGTCATCGTAAATTTTTGTGTGACTACGAGTTAAAAAATGATGTTTCTAATTGATTTTTAGGATTGTGTATGGATTATACATGAAAAATTTATAACAGTGATTTCTACTTTTGGTCATAATCAGTTAATGTTCTCATTGTTAAAATATATTATTTTTAAGAAAACGAAATTTAAGCCATGTTTTGGTGATATTTGCCATATCGACATAATCCATGGCTTTATTTCTAGAAAAATCTTGTTTTGTAAAAAAACTGCAATTGGTCAAATGCATTTATATTGTTTAGGACTATTTTTTAGTCATTTAATCTAAAACTCCAAATTTACATCAGGTTTCTATTTTCCACTTAGTTGCACTTTTAGCTGTTTATGTATTGTTGACAAACATTTTTGATGTTTTACATTGGTATGAGCAATAAGCCGGCCCTATTCTGCTTGATAAAAATTTAATTTTTTCGAGTTGGGTAATGGAAAATCACATTTTTTAATCTTCCTCGAATACTTTGAAGATGTTTCTTTAAAAATAATTCATCGCTTGAGAACTATTTCTCTGATTCATTAGCTGCTAAAATTGCTTCAGCATTTAAGAAGCTATTCTGGAAGGCCTATTTGTTAAATTTATCAGAAATATATGCATGGGGGCAAAAGTATATTCTTTAAAACAATGCATTGGAATTTCTAAAGCATAATACAATGTCTTGTACAGTCGTTGAAATTTAATCCAAAACTGAGTGATGTAAATTTAAAAGATGTTTTTTCTAGTCACTTAATTACTAAGATGTATAAAATTACCCGTAAATATGGGGTGAGAAAGTTTCTTTCAATAAGTCAAAAGTGACGGTGTGTACGTTCTAGTGACAATATGGTCAATTTGATTAGAGTAGTTACATTTTCAATGAAATTGAAAATATAAACTTACTATTAAAATTAAACATGCTACTTTGTTTCAGAAACAGTTTTTTGAGAAATACTGTAACATTTTTTATTTTTCAAGACTCATTGTAGTTTTTAAAACAATTCAAGTGAAGCATGCATGCAACTTGGTTAATAGCAGTGGCGTAGCTATGGGGATGGGGGCTGAGGCTATGAGTTTCTCACATGATCATACAATATTAAGCAGGTCTAGAAACGGGTCAAACTTCTTCCGAATGATATGTAGACTCGACCCGTCTTCCTAAATTTAAAAATATTTGATATGCCTCTCTAAGAAAAATTCAAAAACTAGACGCAGCAAAATGAATTTAATAAAATATTAGAAAATAATATAATAGTAAGAAACCGAATATCTCGAGATCGTTCCCTAATCATTTATAAAACTAGCTTGCAATCAAACAGATATCGATCTTTTACCATTACAAACAATTTGACCGAGAAGGCTAAAATCTGAACAAAACTGTTGCATGGAGTGCAAACTAGTGTTCAGTCAGCTTAGATTATTCTTAATGGAGATTCAGATTGAAAACGGAAACATGTCACCAAAACAAACAAAAATATGTGTTTTCACACATTTCTAGATAGTTTGTAGTGGGAAAATTAAATTCCTTTCTAATCTTTAGTTGTCATGCATCAAAACAGTTACAAATGACACACCGTTCAATAATTCAATGTAGCGATAAAACCTATACATGTCATCACGAATGTCAACGTTATTTAATCGACATGACCCGTTTCCACTCCGGATCGAATAATTATCGAAAGTTTTAAAAGCACTTTTATATCCAATGCCAAAGGGTGGTTTGGAGATTATGTTAACATAATTATGACAAATGAGATTCAATATATTATTATCATATAAGCAATGGTGACAACAAGAAAGGGTCGGACATAAATGAACTTGATCAATTTGAGGCTGAATTGTGTCAGAAAATGAAGAGGTGGAAGATTTTCTCGTTGTTGATGCCACGAATGTCATGCGCATTGATTAGAAATATTTTTTTCAGATTTTATGAAAAACACGTTTCTAAAAGTTTCGGCGCTAATAATGTTCGGGACAACGTGTAATTTTGAAAAATTTTGGCGGGAAAACTTTCGGACAAATTATTTTCCGAAACTTTTCGCGATAAATATATACACTTTATCACAGAGAAAATTCTATTTACTATTAATAAATCAATACAAAATAAAAACTAGATACAACACTGATCCAAGTGGGAGTTGACATCAGTAAATAAAATTTTGATACTGCACGATGGACAATTTACGTAAGCAGGTGATATTTCTATTACGTCATCAGATACTGAGGAATGACTTAAGTTTTGAGAAGAAGAAGCAGTGGCCGCCGATTTTGAAGACGATGATAAAGTTCTTCCAACTCCTGGAAATAAAAGCTTTGATTGCGAGTTGTCACTACTTTTGATTTTTGATTTGATTGAATGTTTTGCTAAAGAATATCACAGTAATGTTCTATAAATATAAATAATTGGATAAAAGAATCTAAAAAACCTCTGCGCGACGAAATGGGTAATAACGTTTTTAATAGATTCGTATACAATTTAATGTCAGTTTCACTCCAAATCTAATAAGTCAGGAAATGCTAATTAATTCCATAAAGATAAAAAATTAACAACATAAAAGTTGTTATGTTCAGGTTTATGTACATGCATGTAATTTTTCTAAAAAATGTAATTCACGAAAAACATGGGAGCTAGAAAATACGGCGTATAAATAAAATACTAGAGCAAGTGTTTTGAAAGTTGAAAGTTACACTTCAGATTCTGCCGGTAAATATTTCAGAATTTCTGACAAGTGTGCAAACCTTAAGATTATCACTAAGCCTTAGAAAGTCATAGCGGCCAGTGTCAATAAACTAGTTACATAACATCGTAGTTGGTTTCAATGTCGTATGGATCAGAAATCCGCGCTTTCAAACGAAATGTATTAATTGGATAATTCGGAGACAAGATTATAGCAGTGCTCTGATTACTTGACAAATTACACCGATATCAATGAGACTTTGGATAGTCACAACTCCATCGACTTATGACTAAATTCCGACTTTAACATTAGAAATATGTATCACTACATATTCCATTTATGAATGTCAAAAAATCAACATATTAAATATAAAAAGAACAATAAAAGTGAAAACCGAACATTAGTATTTCATATGTAGACCGAGTAATTATTTGTTTCGAAAGTATAAAATAAATGTATTGAATGATTCACTAGAAATGAAAAATGGAATTAAAAATGTGTACTTCGTCTTTCTTCAAAATGAGTACCTCGATTTTATACTCGTGTATTGCTTGGATTTCTAAGAGTTATAGAAACTTTCATTTGTAGCTATTATAAATTGATGAAATTATATATTTTATAATAATAAGAGTCAAAGCAAATTTATTGCAAAAATTAAATATGTTACATTTCTACAAACTAGTTTACAAAGACAATATAAATATATATACACACAAAAATTGCATACAATATAAATGAAATTAAGCACTGCTATATTACAAAAATATTATTTGCACATTGCATCCGGATGAAGTAATTTATAAATACTTTGGATTCGCCAATTATATTTTGCAAATTCAGCAACGCAACTTTGAGGAGATCTTTGAATTTAGTATATTTTTCAGTTTGTCTAATACGAAGAGAGAGTTTATTCCACTTATCTGTAGCATGAAAAGAAAATGATTGTTTTGCGGAAAATCGACTGTCCATTAATATGAATATACTCTTTTAGAAAAGTTAAGAACTCTTGATTGTGTGCGAATTTATATATAATGCATAACGTTTGGTAATCAATTGAGTAAACTGGAGAAAGTATACCGTAGTTGTAGTTTATATTTTTTATAGATTCCTGTTTTTGGAATATCGTTTAAAGTTCACAGTGCCCAAATGTACGTAGTATTTATCTTGATCTGTTGATTTGATGATAAATGTTGAAATAAAAAATTGCAATATTGAAAATGACTGAGAATGAATGCATTTAGTAATTGATTATGAAATAATTTACTTACACTTCTAATGTGATATAATAACTTGACCCCAGTGACCATTTTCTTAAGTTTATTTGAGAGAAAATAATTGAAAGTGAGATCTTCATCAATATCTACTGTTAAATATTTGACTATGTGTTTCTGCTGTATTTTTTTGATTATCAATTTGAAGTTCGATTTTCCGTAAAGAAATATTTTTATCAGTGTAAATATTATGAATTAAATTTTATTAACATTAATTTTTAACTTATGTTCAGAAAAATAATTTGTTAAAGATTCAATATCTTTTTGTAATAATTTAGATGAAATGAAAGTGTTTTTATCAGTGTTCAAAAGACACGTATCATCTGCGTATTGGTATAATTTTGTATTGCGTACATAACATGACATATCATTAATATATATAACAAAAAGTATTGGTCCCAATACAGTGCCCTGTGGGACTCCCCTATTTGTAGCTAAGTAATTGAAGAAGCATTCATTTAGTTTTACGCATTGTCGCCTATTTTCTAAAAAGCTCATCATGAAAGATATTGCGTCTGAACTGAAACCAACACTCCGCAATTTATCTTGTAAAATTTCCAAATCCATTGAATTAAAGCTTTGCTAAGATCTAATAATGCTACCGAACTTGTTAACCCTTTGCTCAAATTGTGTTTAACATTTTCCGTAATAGATAAAATTGCGCTATACCCCAAACGAAATCCAAATTGATTTGTAGAAAGGATACGATTTTCAGAAATAAATTCATATATTTAAACTGTGATGACCTTTTCAAATAATTTAGAGAAGGCGTGTGTAATACACACAGGCCTATAATTTTGAGCGTCTGTTAGGTCTCCACTCTTAAAAATCGGTATCACATCAGCATTTTTTAATATTGTTGGAAACTCATTATCAATTATGCAATGATTCAGTCAATGCGCGTAACAATACTAAAGAATTCCATTTTGTTTGCAACTAAGTTTCTTACATTGAGATAGAAAATTTTATAATGAAATTCGTACTTCTTAATTTTGACTAATTCATTGTCAGTAAGAACAGATCCTGGACTTAGCTTTATATCGCCTGCCATAAACAATAGCAATTGTATTAAATTCGAATAGATCGCACAACAATAGAGAATTATAAAATTATTCTTTATACGGCTAATTAGCAATTTATAATTTTTGTAAGATATTTCCTGATTTCTGTAACGTAAAACTTGAGGAATAGGTAATAAATATGAATATTTCCAATGTGCAAATAATATAATATATAATGTTATGATTCTAAAAACTACCCTCATTTCAAAAACCATTTAAAAAGTGTGATAGGAGACGACGAGTGATGAATTGGAGATCTTTTTCAGAATAGAAATGTGATGTTTGGTTGGAAAAATTCAATGCAGCTTGTGAATAGGATGTGTCAGGTCTGCGAAATAAAGATTTTCTTAGCGGATTGAAGTGATTCTTAATGAGAGATACAATGAGCGAAAGACCTTTTCTAGATAAACGAATTCCATCACGCGAATGAAAGTTGACGTCAATTGTTTTGTGATCACAGAGAAAATGAATGAAGGTGTCAATTACGTGAATATCAGAACTTTTGAATGAACGAATAATGTTTTAAGATGGAGACATTGTCTTCAGAAGAGGTTGCTTTGATACTGGTGTGATTTCAATCAAATGAATATTTTCAGGACAGAATTTTTCTCGAACAGTTGAAATGAGATTTTGAAGTTTTTCCTTGAAAGAAGTAGGCGAATTCAGTGCGTCAATGAGACCAGTATTTAGTACGATATTTTTGATAGGCTGTGTGGTATACAACGATAGTTTTTCCTGAAGTTGAGATGTTGAATGGCCAGGATAGCTGTTAATAGATACAGAATGACCGGGGATAAGATTTCTTAGGCGAACATGTTTAAGAATTGAGCTACCAATGATAAAGGTTGTCGTGCCATCTCTAATGGATTTATGCTTGTTAGAATATTGAGCAGTTGAAATGTTAGATTCAGTAGATGGAGTGTCTGCACAAGCGGAAAAAAAGTAATAAGGCTTCTCGAGCATTGTCTTCGTTTAGTTTTGAAAATAATTGGTGCAGAGGAGTCTTTTTCTTGTTGCGAATTGCCTCAATTGCGTCACGCCAGCAAATAGATCGTAAATTACGCTCTCGTGGAGAGAATTCGAAACCCGCGTCAGACAATAATAATAATAATAATAATAATTATTATTATTCCTAATGCGAGTATCTGGCGAGATTCGGACTTGTTTTACCCATGAATTTCGATAAACCATTTTTCAAATCAGTTTTGGACAGCTTGATTTCCTTGAAGTTACGTTTTTTTAGAATGCCGACATTATTACTTGTAAAATTTATTTGGAATGCGCCACATAATTTTTTAAAGTCTACTCTCTTAGTATATGCTAATTGTTTAAGAAATCAGTATAGGTTAGCATCATCTTTTAGCTTTGGCACAATTCACGGCACTTTTGAATGCAATTGTCAGCTTCTGCTTTGCTTAATTCTTTGGTCTCAGATCTAATTTGTTCAAAGGTGAAGCGGACAAATGCACCAAGAAATTCAACTTTTTCATTAGTTTATTTTTAACCATTGTATTTTCAAGCTGATTTAATATAGAATCCTCTTCTTTAAGAAACAACTTTTCTTATGGAATTCTGCCAATATTTGTGTTTTGAAAAAACTTGAATATATATTTTCGCAGTAATAAGTATGACTCCTTTAGATCGTTTGTGACACCATTGATAATTTCATTTAAAGATTGGAAAGATTTTTTGCCACTGTAATGTGAATTCATAAGTACACGAGCGCTTTCGATTTATTAAATCTCATCAGGTTTTAAAAAATTTATAATATAAATTGTTCTGTATATATATATATATATATATATATATATAAACATTTACAAAATTACAGTGACAAAATTTCAAATATGAACAATAATTACAGACTATATGTAATTGATATTAAGCATATTTTACAAATTCAAAACTAATGTTACTATTTCTTACAGATTAAAATTATTGACTAATAAAATACACATAAAAGACAACATAACCAAGGACACTTAAACACTGAATGTATACACAGATAAAAATTAAGTCTTAAAATTGTTGGAACGCGTAAAATGTTTTTTAAGGGTTTTCATCGATTGCCAAACGATTCTCCTCTTCATTCTGATGTTAATTCCTCGATGGTAAACTAATTTAATTGGTTTTTTGAACTGATTTGATGACTGCTTTCTATCCGAGATAAACGGGTATGATTTGGTGTTTAAATCATCCAATACGCCTTTAAGCTATTCCTAAATTAATTTTCTTGGGTAGCATCCATTAATTAATAAAGATTTTATAAAATTCAAGCAAGCAGAAACAAGCTGACTAGTATGGCTTGAAATTCAAGCAAAGTTATTATTCTACTTTTAAAGATTGACTTCTTAGCTACTAGGGGATGATTAGAATCAAAATTTACAATAGAGAGGTTTGAAGTAGGTTTGGCAAATAACCATCTTTCTATTCTCCCATTCACTTTCTTCAACTGAATTTCAAGAAAAACACACTCTTTATCAGATATTTCAAATGTAAATTTAATGTTATCCTTTGCCTTAGACAGATGGTTCATAAAGTTGATTGCATCCTCGGGTTGTGAAATATGCAAAGTATATCATCTAAATAACGATAGTAATAACAATTGTACAATGATATAACATCTTTCTCCAATTTATGCATGTAAATATCAGCCAACAATGGCGCTGAACTGCTACCCATAGATATTCCATTAGTTTGAATGTAAAATTTGTCTTCTAGCTGAAACAGGCAATTTGAATATCTAATTTTCATAATTTCTTCTAGATGGAACAATGATTTTTTAGATAAATCTTTTGTTTTGTTCTCCTTCAATAGTGGGCTTATACATAATCTAAGCATTCCTCAATGTCTATGCTCGTATATAGATAGCAGACACCAGCTGTAGGAAACCACATTTTTTAACAATCTGATGTTAATATTTGATCCAATCTGAGTATTGCATCCAAGGAACTCTTCACTGTTGGGGATCTTATATTCTCTTTTAAACGTAGGATTAATTTGTAAAACAATTTATCAAATACAAAATAAAAAGTGTACTCTTAGGTATTTCTCCAATGCAAGTTCTTACCAGTTCTTTATGTAGTTTAGGTGTAAAGTAGAGGCATTTACTTCTTCTACTTTCCATTGAAAATGATTTCTCATTTTTCATAAACCAGGAGTAATCGTAAATTTTAATATAATTTATATGCAGCTTTATATCCTCTTTTACCAATTTGAAATGATCTATGAATTCAATTTCAGTAAGGTTCTTATATTGTGGTTTCTCCATTTGGAAATTACACATGATGGAATACTGCAACTTCGACAGACACACGAATGAATTACTCTTATCAGTTTTTTTAATTATAATATTTCCCTTTTTCTTGATGTCATTGATCAAATAATGCAAATTTTTACATTTACGATTTTTCTTCATAGTTCCACAAAGCAGAGGAATATTTGAAATTTTTGAAAGATCTGCTTTCCGTATTTCAGGCCTGTAGTTAGGAATATATGAAGGACCTTTAGATAATAGTTTTATAGATTGTCTAGAAATGCAATTAGTAAAATCCTTCACTCCATTTATAATGCATTTATGGTTACGCCACTGAGTTCCATTGTGTCTCACGTGCTTTGGCATGCTGTCAGTTATTAGTTTAAAAAAAGAAGTTGATTTGCACTTAATATCTTCCTATGGCATCTAATGTGCAAAGTAAAACCATGATAAGAATCATTAGGCTTACTGCAGATTTTGCAAGAAAAGTCTTTTTCACATAGTTGTTTTTTCAAATTGACAATATTTTTTCAGAATATACTATTGCAAATTTAGGTGTACCCCAAGGAACTGTACTAGGCCCCATTTTATTTGAAAAATACGTAAATGATATTTCAAAATAATTGAAAAACGGAACTATTTATCAATACGCAGACGATACTTGCATATTACGAACAGCAAAAAATCCTCTTGAGGCAACCAGACATTTGACAAAAGATATTAAAAATCTCATAATATATTTCAATTGTAATAAACTAAAAATTAATTCTGACAAAACTCAATGTATCATTTTTTCAACCAAAGAACAAAGAAAGTTTACTGAAATTATTCAAAGCACATGTGTAAATTACCTTGGTGTACTAATATACAATTACTTAAAATTAGATCATTTTCGTTCCCAAAAATTAAAAAATGGCATTTGGAGTCAAATATTTGTACAATTTGCGTCATGTAGGAAACACGTTTCATGTAGAACTAATTAATTCATTTGTGCTGAGTCAATTTAATTACTGTGCATTTCTCTTTCAAAGTATAACATCGCAAAAACGTTCATCAGTATCACAAAATTTTAAATGGTCATTTAGAATACTGATTTATATTGAAAAGCATGAGTCTATGCAATTAAGATAATCATATGATATCTTAGCCCCTAGTTACTTTATTCAGTATCAATCTCTATGTATGATTCATAAATTTATTCATGAAATAAGTTCTCTAAGCTTTCTCACTAATTACATTACAATCAATAAAAGGAATAAAACACTTTAGTGGCAATAATCGTCAAGATGCATTTTCCTTCAGATGTTCAATCTTATGGAATGATTTAAGTATTGATATATAATGTGAGAAAAATTATAAACAGTTCGAGAAAAAAATCAAACAAATTTTATTGAATTAAACAAAAATTATTGGGCATATATAATAAACTCAATGCGTGGTTCAATTATTTTAAAAACTGCCCTTTAATTAATAATGCATATGTAAATAGTTTTGAAAGTATTTTTGTCCTTTTGTAGACTATAAATACATATTAGCAATAAATTTGCTTCAACTCTTATTATTATTAATTTTCTAAAGTAGCGTTCAGACCTACAACTTTTTTTAACAACTTTTATTTTAGATTTAATTAAAATTATCAAAACTAATATATTGAAATTTGGTCCGATCAAAATGATTTGGTTTAACAAAAAGTCAATAACAATATACAACTCTAATAGTTGATAACGTGGAGATTATTTCGTACTCCATGGTTTTGAGTCTGCAGTCTGCCTACACAAGTGGTTCGTTTTCACCTCCTGCTTATTTCGTAAATTTTAATGAGCAAATGTTTGTTTTCAGGGTTAAAAGATTATAAACAGATATAACTGTAAATGCAATTTAATAAGCACTTAGGGCCCTAAAATTCATTTCTGATCTAAGATTCGGAAATTTCAACATTAGAACAGCGAGTACCCCTTGAGAATAAATTTGCATCTAATGTTTCAAACATAGAATTAAAAAAAATTTCTACAAATAGCCAATTCAATGCGATTATCAACATAATTGGAAGTATATGTCACTGCTAATATTTTTGCGGATGAATAATGATTTTAAACAAAAAATGCATAGAGATCATTTTATCGCGTTTCTATTGTTAATAGAATGTTAGCGTGGATGTAGCAAGTGGCTTCGGATTTTCTTTGAAATATAATTGGTCGCAAATTGTGCAAACACAAAGCTATCTGCGACACATTATTTCACCCACTCACAGACTTGATGTAAAGTGTATCAATTGCGTTTCTTCATCCATCGACTACATGCTTTTTAATGAATTAAGCAAATATATTATCGAGAGTGAATAATGCGCAGAATGGGTTGCTCACACTAGTTTGTAATTAAAGAGATCGAATCACTGCATTCGCAACGGAAGCAAGAAATTTGCAGCATAAGCTGCTTATTTAATTATTCTTTCGTTTATGATAACACTCAGAATTTCTTTTGAAAAGTTCACAAAATTTTTTCGCGTTTACACTTGAAACTTTGTTGTAAACCTCATTACCTCGCAAAAAAGTTGTCAGCCAATGTAGAATCGATTTAACTCTGAAAACTTTGTCGACAACAAAGTTTTTTTGCGTTCACACTTGTAACTTTTGCTGATAACCTCATTAAATTCGGAAAATTTGTGAACAAAGTTGTAGGTCTGAACGCTACTCAACACTGCAATTGCATAATAGTAAATAGCAAACAATATGTTCTACAAAGTTTTCTAAGAACCGGACAACTCGTTGTTCACAAAAATACACAATGAAAAAAATATTGAATTGAATCTACAAACACACAATATGTTGTAATTTTAACAAAATATAAACTTGTTTAATATGATTCAAACTCGAAATACAAATAATTCAGAAATTAAGTGAGATAAATATTAAAATTATATGTGAATACTTACATTGTTTTTTATCTATGAAACCCTCAGGAGCAGCAATTTTATGAAAATTTCCTCCACAAGTAAGTTGATGCTCGCGATGCCAATTGTCACTAGGTCCAGGTGCTCGGTTCATAGATCGCCTAACATATCCATAAAAGGGATGTCTGCTTTTGCAAATCCCATCACATCGCCACACGTGTTTTTTGTAGTGGGAAACCTACCCATAAGAAAAAGACATGCAATTTCATTCAATTGATTAATTTAAATTAATAATTTAAAAATGCGATAAATAAATAAAAAATTAATGTAATATTAATAAGAGAAAAACTAGTGTGAGCATGACTTTTACATTATTAGTGTAAGAATGTAGTAGTTTTTGATACATGATTTAAGAAAGATAAAAATTTAAGAAATACTTCATTGTGAAATGAATGATAAATAGTGATGTTTGTTCCAGCTGCGGCGTTAATACGCCTCATGTGCGAACAGAAATCTGGACCATGGCCATCTCTGTCGCGAGAGAATGCAGTAACAAAAAGATAGGCGTGAATCATTTCATGTAAAAGAGTTTCCACCAGATCACTTCGCGGCCTGAACTTCAATAGCGGTTCACTTAGTCTAATAACACAGTAGCCAGATCTTCTGCCATGATATTGGCATAACCCTGCACACCTAATATAAATTAGCTTAGTATTAATAAAATTTCATAATTCCGTGTGCAGATACATGGTCCAAGATTTGACAATTTCACAATTTATCATATAAAAGCAAATGTAAAAGTATTTCCTCAAACTCCACTCATTTAGTTACATACACATTTTGATTGATGCACAGGTGGAAAAAATGCTTGGACCATACAAGTATATCGTGAAAAAGCTAGCTAACTCGTCAATATGGGAGCACTTATTTTTTGTTAATTATTATCACTGCACAAATTTCGCTTTATATTCTGTAAGGACAAAAACTTAAGGGCCATGCTCCCAAATCCGTGGATACAATCAACATTCAAGATAAGACACAACCTGGGTTGGAGCCAAAATGGACTTAGCCCGCAATTTTCTTTACTAGTAATCCGGCATTGCCAATATTGTGTAAATGTTATGCAGTCATTTATCAATTCAAGGTAAAATAGTGTTGAACATAAAAATTGCTTTGACCATATAGCCTTTAAACAACAATGAACCACTAAAATGAGTGTTTTAATGTTTTTGCAGTATATACTGTAGTAATCATTAATGCAATATAACTACATAATTTCTCGTTCTTTTTTGATTTAAAGTTTTCAACTGTCCCTGCCATATTAGCTATCGCATATTGCTGCATACAAGAATATAATGGCACAAGTTAGGAATGCAATTGTAATCAAAGAGTCAAAATGGCTAAAATATACATACAACTATTTTGGACAAATCCCTCCCTGAATTTTTGAAGGTCATTCAATAAATCGATCCTTTACGGAACCTTAGTTTTCCTGAAATGTCAGAAAATGTCGCTTAATTGAAAAACTGAGTATTAGGAATTGTAAATATGTTAATTTTAACAATACTAATAGCACAAACGTGAAATGCAAAATTGTGAATATAAATGTATATTAAAGTTTATTGCCCATGTTTAAACAATAAACATACAACAAGTTATTATAAAGTTTCATTCTTTGGTTTAAAGGCATTAATATATACACATATATAAACATTGAGCATACATTTTGTTTGCCATATATTGAACACACAAATTTGATAATTTATCACAACCTTAAGAGGAAATCAGGTCCGGTAATGTTATACGGATAAAATGCGTAAAGAAATTATGTTATCCGGAGAAAAAGTTTTCGGAAATTGGGACTTTTACTGTACTGAACTGATGTTGCAAAATAGTTTTTGAAACACAAAAAGTTCGCCTATTTTGTGTATTTACGCCTTTTTATGCCTATAAACAGACGTCGTGGATGATACCCACAGAACGTCACCAAATTTGGGCTCAAGGGGAGCATTACTTAAAAAACATATAAAAATGAAAAAAGAAAAATATTGTAGAAAAATTGGATTTAATCACCATTTTAACAATTTTGAATACGTTTTTTAAACTAATTTTTACATTTTCAAAAATGGTAGGCATTTTGCAATATCTGATAATATTTTCAGGTCGACATTAGCAGTTCCTCCCAGTGAACATGAGGTCCGTTTCCTATTACGACTATGTTATGTAGTACTTTCAAAAGAATTCGTATACTAACTACATAATTTAGAGCAAAAAGACAAAATATTTTGGGCACTACCAACGTGGACTGTAACTCAAATTTCTTAGCATGGAAAAATAGTTTTTCATGCAAGGCTATTTTTCCACATCAGAATTTCCCGAACTGGGGTGCGAGGTGGTTATGAAACAGGATTTAGTCGAACGATTTCTCCACTTCAAAATTCCTAAATTTTATACTATATATCATACATATGAGCAAAAAAGAAAAACATCAGTCGAAATCTATATTTTTATAGATGATTTCATAAGGTACACCCCATTTATATAGTAAGTAGTACAATTTTGAGAAAATCGTCAAATCATATGTTTAGTTCTATCGACTGCACACATATTGCTGTGAACAGGCAGGGCGCTTACAATTAGTGACATGACAGTTTGCTCTTCAACTAAAGTGTAAATGCATAAAATTCTCTTATTACTACTACTAAGTTGTCACAATATATTTGACTTGCTTACTGATGGATGCAAGAAATCACGATGAGTGTAAAAAGGCTGGATCACATGCGTCAATTTAACGAAAGGCGATTTGGGGATATTCCGATATCATACTATTCAATGAAAAATATAAACAGGGTCATTTTAAAGTAACCGAACTTTTTATATGATGGTGAAATGGTTAAATAACAGGTTGCAAATGTGTTTCTACATATTTTTTGGAACCTAAGATCATCGGATTTACTAGAAACAGTAATAAATGATAGTAATAATGGCATAAAATTAATTACATTATTAATTACAATTAATTACATTATTTTGTGCCGATGTAGTTGCCTTGCTTTTCAATGCAGTATTGAAATCGCATGGGGATTGATTGGCAAGTTGCTCGAAGCATTTCAATGGGGATGTCCATCATTGGCGCATATATCCGTTGTTATTGCAGATGAGGTATCCACAACTTTTGCCACACATCGGATGATTTTAGCAATTCGGCAATGTTGTCTGAAATTTCTCGATTAAGGCACTCACAGTGGAAATCGACGGAGCTTCGCATTTTGTATTCAAGCCTTTAATTGACGAAAATCGTCTTAGAGCAGCCTCATAATCATAACTTCGCCCAGTTTCATAATATAAATCCACGAGCAAAATTCGGTCATGCAACTCGATACGAGACATTCATCGTTCTGTCTTTCAAGCAGGAGAAAGTAGCACTGATCCGATAGGTAACTGAGCAGCGGTTAAAAGTCTGATTACGGGCTGCGTCTAAAAATATATGTGCCGTGTACATAAGCGATTGATTAATGGCGCTGCAATCAATTAAAATTTGCGTTATTTCAAAATGACCCTGTATATATACAATATTCGTTAAATTTTACATTACATAATACAATACAATTAACACAAATTGTAAATATAAATGCTTACAGAGTCATCCTCTTACTCCATGTAACTTCAACAGAGTTTAAACGGTTATAGAAATATTGCAAATTGAATTGCATAAATAAATCCCTTATATTCGGATTAGGATCAAACAGCTCATCAGACATATCATTCCGCAACTATAAACACACGTCTAAAATTAGAGAAATCAATTAGAAATACTAAATCAGTCAACTCCTTAAAACAATTAATAACAAATGAAAGAATATATATACACTTATATTACGCGCTTTGTCATTTTTTGACCATTTGTATTGGACGCTTGTGATTTTTACATTTATAATTGGGGCTTTGTCTGCTTTCCGGTGCTTTGTCAATATACAAGAAATTTGTATTGGCGCTTTGTCAGTAAAAAAATATTATGGCTCATTTTGCCTAAAAAACTTCATTTTCACTATACAAAAATATTTTTACACATATGAAGTGCATAAACTGGCTGTAAGAACAGTTTTTATCAGTGCAAAACATCAAATTTGTTATATACATAAATGAATAGGGTTAGACATTTCATTTCAAAAATCTATTAATACAAATCTGTATTGACACTTTCAAGCACTAAATTAAAACAAAAAACCACTACTTAGCTAATGACAAATGTGTAGTAAACAAAATTAAAACAACATATCTCGTAAACTTTAAAATCAATTAAAGGTTTATTTATTATTTGTCCCTTGTGCTTTTTCATTTTTGGACGAGATTTAGAAGATCTCATTGACCAGAAAACATGTGCTTTCATTTACGGCATTGCAATAATAATTTATATAATAATAATTCTTTCGTTTTGGGAAGGCGACAAATAAAATAATTCAACATATCGGATGGTTAAATCAGTAGATTGCAGCGTTGCTTACTTTCAGGTTTTTGGAGGGAAAATTCATGTTTTTGTTAGTCAAATGACCTTTGTTCTTTTAAAATTCATCCATTCCTAAGTGGTATCAGTATTCTGTTTTTGTGCAGCAACAAAATGCCTGAAAAAGACAGAGCGCCATACATAACTTTTCTTTCTCTAAAATCTGATGAAATTGAAGCTTTTTTTCATTGATCCAATATTTATTTCATAATACAAGCACACACATATTCTCAATTCAGGGTTTTCTAAGCAAAATTAAAAAACACGGGGCTTTGTTCCTTTAGAAATACTAAAAGAGAAAGCGCCAATTTCTACTGAAATATAAGTGTATTATATATATATATATATATATATATATATAT
>CABFPE010000206.1:479971-521843 GCA_900660155.1 Hofstenia miamia | reverse complement strand
TATATATATATATATATATATATATATATAGTGGCGTAGTCCGAGGGTGTTTGGGGTATGCATCCCTCTCACCAGATATGGACATGGAACGAAAATTTTGTGCAAACCTGTCACGCCCAATTAATTTAATGTCAAATCACTCCATTATAGTATTTTTCGAAAATATTTTTTTCAGATTGCTAGACCAAAATCGGGTGCGTTAGAAACTTATAATGAAATGTATTTTTTCAACAAATTTTTTTACATATTATAATGCATTCATTGCATTTTCGTTAATTTGCATGTACTGATGCACAACAGTAAATTATTTTTGAATTTCGGCCATTTCTTTGAATCATTTTTAACACATTGGCCCCAGCTTGGCCAAAACCTAGCCAATGTCCATCTATATCTCTACTACAAGCACTTAAAAATTCGAAGTATGTTTGACTTTCAATCCTATTTGAACCTTTTTGTTATATTGAATGCAAGATGTGAAATGTTAATTTTTTCAATGATAATTTTGAAAGCTATCAACTTGCTGGTTAATCCAAATTAATCTAGGCTATTATACAATCTACAATCTCCAATGGTTTTTTCAAAAACCGTATTTAACTCACAAACTGAAAAAAAATTAGTAATCTGAAAATATTACAAGAAGATGCACTTCTCTATTATTTACATTTTAAAGTCACGTGAATTCGCTTTTTATTGGGCAATACGATCTTTGATTTTTGCTGCGTTTACAAAACAGAAACTAGCGTAAATCAGTTTTTGCTCACATGGGGCTTTGTCTAGTTCATCATTTGAACATTATTTGTGAGGGGAACATTGAAAAAACTCAAATGTGTCATTGAAAAAATATTTAAGATTTTCACGTCCTTCAAGCACATGAATAATATTTTGACACACATTCTCGCAATAAATAGGGTAGCACACTTATATTTCCTAATAGCTTTTAAAAATGTGTAACCATATGAAATATAATATATTTGAATTTGCAGATTATGTATGTACATGGTACAAAATCGATCATTACTTAATTTGAGAATTTTTGAGAAAATTATTTTAATAATAATAATAAAGAAGGACTTTACTAGCCGCTGAAGGCAAACATTACAAAAATATAAAAACAAGTAAGTTTTACGGCAGCGAGGACAGTCACAAGAGATAAAGTAGGAGCAGAAGGAAGAGTAGCCGTAGTGGGAGAAGGGTTATGCAAAAAAGACATCAAAGATTTCTTGAAGCTCGGCCCCAAGGAAAAAAATTAATGGCCGTTGGAGGGTTGAGAGTCAAGATGCAATTAGCAGCAGCACAAGCACGATTGAAAAGCGAGTGAAGGGTATAATGTTTCTAGGGACGACGAACGGAGCAACACAGAATTATTAAATTTTGGAATATTTGGTAAGCCTCAAATTGATACGATAAGCAATATCAAGCAGAAATCTTTAGCAAATGTTAGTACAATAACTAAAACTACATTAGCATAAAATATTCACATTGTGTCAAATAGATTGTATACATAAAAATAGTCATTACACCTGTCTAATTGATTCATATCTCTGTTACTTTTATATACTGATGAAACTTTCAAGCTTCCCTTTGCCCAATCATGAAGTATTTAAAAAAAGAAATCTACATTACTGAAAATATTGTGAAACCTGATTCTCAACTTTGACTCTATATGTTATAGTAAGCAATTGTTCAAAAAAATCCTGGCAATTTGAGATTTTTTGGAATGCACAAAAATGAAGTCGACATAGTTTTGGTTGCAGAATGCAAGAATAGACATGATCACAAAACCAACCTATTTCCGCCTAATTTTTTGATAATCTCAATAGTGATTCATATTCTGTCATCTCTAGTTTAATCCACGTTTGACCACTGCTCTAGCAACACTTGTATATGTTTAAACCACTTCTAAAAACACTTGAGTACTAACAATAATGTCTTACAAGCTTTGCAAATATATTTTTGATAATGTAAACTAGTTAATTACTCTAGATTGACAAGCACTTTAATAACAATTTGAACTCTCTTAATGGTGCACTGAAATACGAAATATAAGTTATTAATTTCTAGTAACTTGTATCAAACTTGCCCACTAAGTTTCATTATTATTATTATTAGAACTTAACAAGTAGTTAATAGAAAAAGAAAAAACATTTAGCCCCATGGAACCGGAGTAAAATGAGGGACGTCTACTTGAAGGGTGTGACCCCGAAGGTGTTGCGAAGTTGTAATCGCACTAATATATAGTTGAGATTGATGGTTAGCACGATTTAACAGCCACTATATTACAACCACGTTGTAAATCGCAAAAACGAGCTATGGTAGGTACTGAGAATAATTTACAGGAAGACTACGGCATGAGGAACAGTGGCAATCCATGATTCTGCTGCATGAGATAAGCTCATTATATGACTGAACAAAGTAGCACCAGAAGAACGGAAGCAAGCGCTTTTCAAATTAACAGGATTAAAGAAATCGAGCTCCGGAGGAAGAAAATTTACTAAACGAGGAATTCTGTACCAGAAATTTAAGGCGCTTAGTTCATGCTTTATCCGGGGTAGCTTAAAAATAATCTGAGACTCCGAGCGTGTAGAATAGCTGGGTTGAAACGTTAGATAATCGTACCAGTTAAGATCATGTCTGCCTAAAATGCTCGCTGACAGAGTAAGAATGTCATTTAGTTGTAGATACAATGAGACTGGAAGTAAGTTGAGTCGTGTTAGTCTGTCACTCTGCAGGTTGTTTAGCAAAAATCGGCGAACTCATAGTAATGAATTCGATTTAATTTTAGGTTACGACTACATATATTGTATTAAAAATATTTGTTGAAAGTTTGATTTACAGATTTTAGTCATTACTAGGGAAAATAAAAACATATTTTGGCATATTTTTTCCTGGGCACTTAAAAGNAAAGTAGCACCAGAAGAACGGAAGCAAGCGCTTTTTCAAATTAACAGGATTAAAGAAATCGAGCTCCGGAGGAAGAAAATTTACTAAACGAGGAATTCTGTACCAGAAATTTGAGGCGCTTAGTTCATGCTTTATCCGGGGTAGCTTAAAAATAATCTGAGACTCCGAGCGTGTAGAATAGCTGGGTTGAAACGTTAGATAATCGTACCAGTTAAGATCATGTCTGCCTAAAATGCTCGCTGACAGAGTAAGAATGTCATTTAGTTGTAGATACAATGAGACTGGAAGTAAGTTGAGTCGTGTTAGTCTGTCACTCTGCAGGTTGTTTAGCAAAAATCGGCGAACTCATAGTAATGAATTCGATTTAATTTTAGGTTACGACTACATATATTGTATTAAAAATATTTGTTGAAAGTTTGATTTACAGATTTTAGTCATTACTAGGGAAAATAAAAACATATTTTGGCATATTTTTTCCTGGGCACTTAAAAGTAACAAAATCACTTCGAAACTGTTTCCAATCTACCCCCACCATTAGTTATAAAACTATAATGACATTTAGTAGTAGTAGTAGTACAATGACATATTTTGATGCTTTGCAACATATAAACATATTTGTTGAATATCACCGCTTTTTGTTAAATGACGCAGTGCTTGTCTGTAATTTCCCTACATTTTCTATAGTTATGCTCAGAATTTATTAAGCATAAATTTGTCTTACAAATAAAGAATCTTGCATTCATAAATTGTAATCTTCAGTTATTTCTAAACTGATTAAAAGATAGAATGTCGAAGCATATTAGTTCAAGTTTACCGACGCCTGGTAGATGCTGGTTGCAGTAAATCAATAGAGAAATTTATATCAATTAAATGATCTTACTTCAAATATTTTTGTTAATTTATGTAATCGTCAGTGATGAGACACCACTTCACACATTGTTGAAACGAACTGGCACTGTAAAGAGCCAAAGCCATGAGAAGAATAATCAGGATTGCCTATTGGAGACAGTGCCGCATCGTTTGGGAGTCATGGTTTGGAGTCAGATCAGCTATGAGGGTCCTGGGCGTCTCTACATTTTGGATGGAACAATGCGCCAGATGCAATACAGAGATGATGTACTTGTCATGCTGTAAAATCCTGTATGACTTTCTTGTTGTCCAAAAATGTTACACTTCTTGAATGGTGTGGTAATAGTCCTGACATGAACCCCATTAAGCATGTCTGAGTCTATTTGAAGGATGAAGGGTAAAACGGAATTGAGTCACTTATAGACGGGGTTGGCAAAAACTATATTTTTTGAAAAAAAAACTTTTTAAACATTTAAAACGTTTTTAATTTTTAAAACAATGTTTATTTAATCTTAGACAGGTCCACCTCAGGGTACTAAAATTTTACTAAAATTACATAAGTAGCAAACATTGACAGCATGCCACGTCCCACGTCAAATCTCAGCTGTTAAAGAGCAGATGTGGATCAACATCCTATTAATGTATAATCATACTGTTTTAATATAGTTTTTTTATAAAATATCTATTAAATTTTAAATAAAATGCACTTACCATAATAATTTGATCAGTATAGCATATATGAAATTATATTATAATTTACAGATTTTTAAACTGCAGCAGCCAGTAAAAATGTGGCCAATACCTGCCCATAACACTAAAAAGTTGAATAACTTATAAACATTCTATTTACATAAGTATTTTTTCAGGCAAAAACAGAAAATTGCTCAACAAATTTTATGATAAAACATTTGAATTGAAACCTTAGGCTATGGCATCTCTGAGGAGTAAATAAAATCGGTAGTACACATTTTTAAAAAATGAAAGCTAATATTGTAGATTTGCAAAAAAATTGTAATTTTTTAATAGTAAATAATATTTGAGTTTCCAGATTTAAATACTATCACGTTCTACAAATTTGGTTAATTAGGAAAAGTTATCGGTATAAATTGATGATTTTTAAACTTTTTACGTATTATTGCTTTTCTCATCGATTTTACCCTATATTAGTGCTTTTTGTACGCTTGCTCCACGTGTTATGCTTGCACCTCCGCAAAAAAATAAACGAATTGCTGCAAAAATTGGCTTCATAGCACTATATTTGAAATGTCAATCGAGCAAAAGTTACAACAAAGAAACAGGAAATAATAATATTTAAATGCTACTGTAGCTGTGCTAAGTTTTGATTGTTAGACAAGGAAAAGTGCTTGCAGTTCTGGTCAAAAAGTTGATTTTAAACCGTGAACAAGATTATTATCTATTCGCCTGATTATCTACGCTCTTGTGAAATGCATTACATTTTATGTAAATTCGAAATAAATCAATCAAAAGATAACATAAATTCATTATTTATTTAAATTTAGGATTTAAGGGTATTTGTTTGAAGTATTTAACGCAATAAACATTTCAAAATGTACGTTAATTTATGAAAAATGTATATTTCATATATTAGTTTAAATATTCTAAGTAAATGGAACTTTACTAAGTTTTTTCATAGATGAAGGCTGGAGAAAGAGATCTAAGCCTTACTTAATAGAAGAATTTCAATTTACAATAAAAAAAACTTCTGATAATGCAGAGTAGATAATATACTTGATAGATAATAATTTATGTCATCATTTTACAAAATATATTACTTTAAATTTTCAAAACTTACAATTATCATAAAAAATTTATGTAAGGTGAGCACTGATTTTCAAAATTTTAATTTCCATTCCATTATTGTCATGATGTCATTACATATATACAATGGGGATATTAATGAAATTTTAAAATTTTGTATATATTTGTGTGATATTTATAAAAAAAGGTGTATGAGACCTGAAATTTATTAGTTGTTGTTTAATTCGATTTTTATTTCCAAAATATCATTACCTCAATTTCATTGGTTTGACATAACAAATTTGTTCTTCATGTACAGCCAGGTCATATGTGGTTTAGTCTCTTAAATGAGGAACTTCTTCCTTTTGTTAAGGGCTTCACATAAATGTGGTTTAGTTGTTAGCCTTCAGCATAAATTGATTTGGGGAAACTCTTCCTTATACCTATTTTAGTGTCTTATGGAAACAATTTAATGCCTGTGTTTTGTTTTACTATAATGAAGAGTGCTCCTCTTTTCAGAAAATTTTTTAATATAATAAAACTAAAATGTTTTTTTTTTCAGATTTTTAAAAGGTCTCACAACCAAATCTAAGTTTTGTGGTTGAAAACTAAACAACAACTTTCTTAAGCTGAAAAGACTATAAGTTAGCAATTTACAACTGCAAAAGGATTAATATAAATATTTAGGTCTGTCCACAACTTGCTTGCATATTATGGAAATGCTTGATTTCCTGGTGATTTTCTGTATTTCAAAGGGTTATTTCATTTAATGACTTCTACTCAATTTATTCTATTTCCATTTGTCACTATTTTTGTTTTAAATTTCCTTAACAATTACTTGCAATAATTGGTTTGTGAATTTTAGCTCTCAACTCAGCAGAGTGTCACTTGTGTTCTGGGAGGATGCTTTAATTTGAAGGGTTTGTTTTTGTATGCTTAAGCTTCTGGAGTTGGACTTTCTCTTTGTCCTTGTTGGTTTTTGCAAGTTGGGTATTAATTGCTTACTGACTTATCAACCCCCTGAGTTTAATATTCTTATTCCACTTGTGGAGTCTGTGTTTTGTGGTAACTGAATTTTCTGATCAACTTCTGAAGATTTTTTGTTTATTTTTTTCCTATTTGCCTATTTGCATTGTCAAGGAGTTGGTTTTTAAGTGTCTAGTAACAGCTATGTGTTTTACCCTCTATGTAGTTTTATGACCAAGGACATTAATAGCAAAGGGCTCATTCTTACCAACAAGAAATCACAATCTTATGAAATATTCTTCTGGAAGTTTGAATGCTGAGCTTACATAAAGACAGCTGATTTACACAATGTTCAACACCTTATGGTGGTATGTGACATTAGTTTTGTGAAAATGCTGGGGTAGTTTACCATAATAACATGTTTAACTACTTTGGTAATCACCATTAGTTGTTGGTAAAATATTTGAATGAATAGGCTTACAGTTGTTGTGGTCACCATGTGATGGCCCTTGACATATTGTGGTCTCTAGCAAACTAGCTTCAGCAAATGCTGTGATCTCTATTTAGCATAAGCAGCTTACCAGCTTAGAAAGGCAAGTAGCAAAGCATCACACATTTTAGTCACCATATGTAAACCATTTTTTATTAGCAATTCAGGAGTTCCACTGGTCTCACTAAATTAACTTTTTACAACAATAATTTGACTTTTCTTGTCTTAGTTTGTTAAAGTTACAAGATTTAATAATAAGTACAAAATTAATTTTTGCTCTCTTAGATTAGTCATGGTTACAGGAATACTGATCAACAAGTAAACACTAATGTTAGATTTCAGGTATTTCTATGAGTTCTAAAATTTAAGGGCCTTCACCAGTGGTAAGAACAATAAAGACAGCATAGTGTAAATTTTAAGTGCACAAACTTTTGCAATGCAATTTACAAAATTCACTAAACACACCAGTAATAAACTACTCTTGCATTATAAAGATAATAAAAGAAAAATAAAGTAATAATTGAATTCAGACTTGCATAACTACTATAACCATTAGCAAAAGATATAAAATTATAGAAACAATAACAAGTATTATTTAAAATTCCTAAAGGAATAGCTAAGGATAAAATTGAGCTAACCCAAACCTGCCCATACTAATTAAAATTTGAGAATATTGAAGAGTCCTTTCAAATTTCCTGCAATTTTCTTGGAAAATTTGCAAAAAATTGCAAGAAATTTGCAAATAATTCTACCCAGATAACAATTTAAGTGCTAAACAACATTGTTTTGTGTTGTTATGTGGTTGTTCTATTTACTAAAAACAACATTGTTTTAATGTTAAAATGGTACAATTTCATTGGTCAAAACAACATTGCTTCAACAATGTCACATTAGGTTGTTTTTGTTGTTTTTATTGTAGCATTGGCTGGTAGTTGTTATTATTTATTGGCCAGACCTTACACTTTTCTTGTTGGTGACTGGTTTTTGTAATATTGGTACATATTGTAAATAGCAGTGTATATAAAGAACAAAGTATTTGTAAATAGGAGATAGTTTGAACTGTATTCTCTTCTTGTTTGCTAGAATCATCCCCCATGATTCTACATGACGACCATGACAGGACCCTGATGTAATGCAGAACATTCCAATGCCTTTTTGCAAGATGAACCCAATCAATAGGAGTCAGCCAAGCCTACGCCTTAGTTTTTGCATGTTTGAGCGAGGAGCTTGTAATGATGCTGCAATGAAGATGGTTTTTAATTTGTTGTTCTCAGTCATCGCCGGCCACAATTGGTGATGGATATGGTTTCAAAGGTTAAATCTGATGCCTCTCCACAAGATTAACCCAATCAATAGGAGTCAGCCAAGCCTACACTTTAGTTTTTGCATGTTTGAGTGAAGAGCTGTCAAATGGATCCTTTTGGGCCAGATCCTTTTCCATTGGGCACACAATGAAAAGTCACAGAGTCTGGCCTGGGGCAGCTTGTAGCATTGGCTGGTAGTTGTTATTATTTATTGGCCAGACCTTGTGCTTTTTTTGTTGGTGACTGGTTGTTGTAATGTTTGTACATATTGTAAATAGCAGTGTATATAAAGAACAAAGTGTTTGTAAATAGGAGATAGTTTGAACTGTATTCTCTTCTTGTTCACTAGAATCACCCCCTGTGATTCTACATTATGAATAGAAAAGCAATATTTTAAGGTTGTAAAAACATTGTTTTATGTTGTCACATGATTGTTTTAGCATTACTTTTATATGCAAAATAACATTTTATATTGATGTAAAAGCATTGCTGCTTAAACAAAAACAAGCCCAATAAAGAGCAAACCATTATCTTTCAGATACTGTCAAACATATTCAATACAAACATTTTTAAACATTAAATAAAATGAATATCTTGTATGTAAATGATAATGAGCATAAAAGTCTGTCAAATTCAACAAAAATTAAAAATCTAAAATTAAGTACAATTTTGAAATAGTACTTTCTTAAATCATGAAAAATATCTTTTGCTCAAATGTAACTTTTTTATTTAACAGTCAATTTCAAGGTGCCCAAATATTAATGAATAAATATTTTGAAAATTCACTTATCAAGTATATTATTAATTTTCACAAATTTTGCAATTAATTTTTTATATTAACAGAGTCTAGCAACAAGAATAACAAAGTGAGTTTTATTTCCAAGCATTTGGTCCCTGATTATTTATTACTAAAGTTGTTATTATGATGTTAGTGGTTGCTGCAACAACCAAAATTATGAAACAACTATAAGAAACATAAAAACAACCAAAATTGTTATCTGGGTAGGAATCTGGATAGTAATTTCCAAGAATTTACAGAATTCATGTGTATGAAAGTTCATGATTTATTCAAAGATGTAATCCTAGATATTCCTGAAATTTTGAACATTACTGTTCAAATTTATCAAAAAAACTACTAATAGCATTAACAAACAGTTCACAGTTTATTGCACACTAGTAAAATCAGTTGACATTCACTTGAGGTGAATTTCTGAAATATATACTGATACACAAGCATACAAATGTAGACAATGAAGAATTATTTTATCATTAATAAAGTATTTTGGAAATGTCCATTTTGAAATACCCAAACTTTGAAATAATTTCAGAGTAAAAAAATTAACAGTTGATACATTCAAAATTAGTATAATGTTCATGAATGAATTATTTTGAGTTTTCATTGCCTTTATATATTAATATGTGAGAAAAATTTGAAATAGAAAAACATTGCATTTATTTTGTTTATGAAACTTAAGGAACATAGTAATGATAAAGTTTACATTTCAACATAAACCAATGCAATATTACTGCAGCTACTGTCATCTGATTAGTGTTACTATTTCCAATTAACCACTAATTTGGAGTTTACAACAAATTATAATAAAAATAACCAATATAAACAAATTTATGTAATATTGTTTAAATTTCATTCAAGAAATATTTAAAATTTCACAAGAAAACCGTGAACAAATTCATGTTGTTGTCTTCAGGAAATATTCAAAATCTTTGGAAAACATACACAAAAAATTCTTAGTAATTTCCATTAAGAAGCATTCAAAATATTTACAATAAATCCACAAAGAAAATTATTTAACATTTCTTTTAACAAACTTCCAAGATCTTTGAAAGAAATCAAAGACTTAAGATATATTCAAGAACTTTTCAAACTATGGTCAGGTCCATTAATTATATAAAATCTAATTAACTAAATATAGTAAAAATTCAGAAGTATGCAATTCAACTTCTGAAATTCACATGGTAAAACATTTGCAACCAGTTTCAACCATTTCAAAAGTCTTGTGTTTTTGTCATTATGACATTGTTTTTTAAGGTAGTTTCCGACTATCAACTTTTATCAACTGATAAAAAAACAGATAGAGTGCTTACACTATCTACTTTTATCACCAATTTCTTGAAAAATGATAAAAAGCGATAGTGGAAACCCACCTTTCAACTCAAAAATGAAGATTGATGATCTAAATGTTGTGAAATGTTGGCAAGGATGCAACAAGGTGTACAAAGTTCTGTTGCTGCCCCACTGAATGTTATGTTTCATCATCATATTCTAAATACACTTAAATTATGCAATTAAAATTATATTATTGTAATCTTAACCAACACTTTATGTAAAAAATGGTGAGATGTGTTTTCAGATATTACATTTGAAATCAATGCAAATAATTTCCTAATATTCCCATGATTTAATTCAATAAAAACTTCCAACTTTAAATTTTATAGGCCAGTCTAATTAGTGTTACTAAAATGTTTTGATATTATTTTACATTCAAACATTTTTCAATACGCTCCACCATACCCCAGTTGCTATGTATAAATCAGAGATGGAATCGGATCGGATCTGATACGTATTGGATCTTCATTTTGATAATCTTCGGATCCAAAAATTTTTAAAACTTATGTAATTGTACTTTTATAAACTACGCATATTTTTACATTGAATCCCAATATAAGTGTGCTAGTAATCTCAAACTAAGTGAAATTTTGTAATTTAATTTCATTGTTCATACAACAGGTTCGGCGTTATTCTTTCCAACAACTTATAAAATTGGTGATGAATGCTTCAAATCTGAAAATGTGATTCATATTAGCCATCACATAATGATAAAATAGTAAACAACAAGAAAAATTTGTCTGTACAAACTTGCAAATGGAAGAGCAGAATTCTGAAAAGGATTCTCTCTAATATGTATGTCAAAGAAAAAGCACAGAACACAGAGAAGCGAGTGGAATACCTTAAGTTTTGCAAACACTGCCAAAATGTAAAAATACTAATATAATTTGGCATGCTTATCAATCAAAAAATCTCATTTAAATATGCACTTTAAGCAACTTGCAATGCCAAGATCAACTTAGTACTCAGAAAGTTTGTCATGATTTTAATCACTAATACAAAAAATATTTATGGAATCATAACGTCGGCGTACTATTAATAGGGTATTAATTTATTTAATGTTGCTGCTATATAATTCAAAATTTTTGATCCAATTTAGTATCCAATTTCAGTAAAATTCAAAATCTCAAATTTTCTATTAAGGATTTTAATATACTCTACAACAATTTTTTTAACATTTTGCAATGTAAATTTTTGGGTTGTTCTTAATTTGCCATTATTTGTGCTATTCTTGATTTTTTTTTATTTGGACATAAAAAATTAATACGGGAGGTAATACTATAAGAAACTCAACTATTTAAACTCTATAAATATATTAGGAACTAAATTATTACAAAGCTTGCAAATGAGTTGATTTGCATGCACTATTTTGTAAGTACATGTCCACTTTTTATCTCAAGATAGTGTGAAGCATTTAAAATTTTCTATTCCCATTGAAAAAAACATAAGTATTTTTACGTTTTTGTTCGTTTATTATTAAAATACTTATATAAATTCGTATCCGTTTCGCATTGAAAACTAAACTTTTTTTAAAACTTCGGACCGGATCGGATACGGATCTTGAAGTTTCGGATCCGGATCAGATCGGATCTTAAGATGTTGGATCCGATTCCATCTCTGGTATAAATAAAATGCAAATTTCAAGCATTCACTATTTAGTATTTTTCAAATAATTTTTCGTGTAATTTATGTTGCCAAGGCCTTTACGTCAAAGACTTTTCAACATGTCTCCGTAAGCACAACAGAGCTGCAAACCTGCCTGGTTTTTGGAAGCACGGTCCAGCCGGAGTTTATAAAATATTGTGTCATAAGCAACTAAAGTCACTATAAAGAACAAATATGAATATAGAGTTGTAGATCGATATTTTTGTGCCAATGTTTTGAGGCGTATTTAGTACATAAAGAATAATTTACTATTTGAAATTTAGTATTTCTAAGTTCATAGTTTAAGTTCTAATTACTACATTATTTTCTATGCAGTAAGCGTTTTCTAATATATTTGTTAGCTTTATTTAAATTTCCATACTGTACTGTTAGAATATCATACATTTAATTAGAATAAGTAAACCTTATATCAAAACTTTCTTCAAAAATAAAGTTTTTAGTTTTCACTGTTTTATTTTAGTAAATATGAATATTTTGGTTACTTGGAAATGTTGAAAAGTCATGGAATTCCAGCCCTTACTCATAGGGATATACTGAGCAGAATAGCTTTTCAGAAGGATGGCGCTCCGCCTCACATTATATATATATTGTATTCAACTGAAACTGAAGCATAGTGTACTGAAATGTATTGTTCAAAACTGAAATTGAATCTCAAAATTGCATTCAATAAGAAACTAAGTAAAAACTGAAGGTGAAACGAATTATTTATTTTGTTTTCAGATATTCAATTAATTTTGTGCATTTTTGTGTAAAGAAATTGTAAATCCGTGTTGCGATCTCGTGAAAACTCACTAAAACATTATTTTCTTGATCTTGATGGCTCGGACATTCTCATTCTTAACCACTTTCAAAATTAATGTAAAATTCTTAGATCTTCTATTGCAAAGAGAAGTTATGAAAATTCTGTTATAATTAATCAAATTTTTGAATGAATGAAATATCTTCTTTTTATAAATATATAATTTTCTTATTTTAGGCGCGGTTTTTGAAAGATGTGGAGAAAGTCCGCAAATATGGTTAAAAGCTACCATATATCAGCACGTTGTGGAAAAACAGACTCAAACAATTGAAATATTTGAAATATGAATATATAACCTTGAAGGAGTCGATGTTGAAAATCTTATTAACATTTATATATATATATATATATATATATTCGTCTTTTTTTATGTGACACCAAATAACTTTTAAAAAATCATGATTATGTTGGGCATTTGTTCTGTACATTGCTTCAAAATGACATTTTAGATTTTTAGGGACTTCTTAAAATTTCTTGCATTATTATTTTATGACTAAAGGAATTTCTTGGAAATTTCTTGCCAAATTTCAAGTTTACTCAATGAAAAAATTTAAGAAACTTCCAAGAACTTTTAAGGATTTTCTTTGATTCTTGGAATTTCTGGAAATTTCTTTCAAGATTCTTGGAATATCTTAAAAATTTTTTACAAGTCAAAGTCATCTAGCAAGAGGTAAGTTAGCTGCAGTCCCACAATTGATTGATGAGGTTGTCGATCATAGTCTTAGCTAATACATGCCTGGCCCTTCAATCACTATTGATGAACAACTATCCCTGGCGTGAAAGATGCAGGTACAAACAATACATGGCTTCAAAACCTGCAAAATTATGGTCTAAAGTAATGGTTAGCATGTGAATCAGAAGAACGAATGTCAGGAGTTTCACTGGCAGATCAATTTCTAGTTTCACTAACAGAGAAACTCACAGGCAGTGGGAGAAATATGATATGTGATAACTTTTTCACTTCACTAAGCAAGAAAACTGCATGATCACGGAATGGCAGTGGTTAGTACGATGCGAGCAAATAAGAGTGACTTGGCACCTCTGTTTGCATCACACAAACGGCGCGAACTATTTTCAAATATGCAGGCAGTAAACACACATGGGGCATGCAGAGCACTACTGGTTTCCTATGTAGCAAAAAAGAACAGAGTCGTAAGCTTGCTATCAACTGCACACGGTAAAACAGTTGCAGATGCAAGACCAAAGCACAAGGGGACGAAATATCACTCTACAATGTTGCTAAGGGTGGAGTTGACGCTGCAGATGACCGTATTGGAACATATAGCGTAAAGTTCAAATGCCGTCGATGACATGTTTTTTTCGTCTGCAATATTTTGGATTTATCTGCTTTAAATGCTTTTGTTGTACACATACTTTTTGATCTAACATGAAATCAAGGAGAATTGCACCACCTGAGACTTTTTCTTAAGGAACCTCACTTTGCTTTAATAGCTGATCATTTACATTAACAGAGCCATGTTTGTAAAGTTGGCAGGCCTGCTAGTGGTACACCTATAGAAAGAAAATCGCAAAGGGGGGGGGCTGCAGTCAATACTCAGTGAGTGAAAAAAGAAATGTTCTCAACACTTGACAAAAAATTTCAGATTCCTGTCATTAAGTTAAGCAATCAATATTTAAAAACTTGTAAAACTTATTAGTATTTGAGTAAAATTGGGTTATTAAATCCTTGAGCTTCACGTTTAATACTGGGTTTATGAAATGTCAGTGAATACGCATTTATTGATGGAAATTGCAATATGTACAACTATTCTGTTGTGCATCGACAACTCAAATAAAAAAAACTCTAGCCTCTATATATTTCGGGTGTTCGCACTGAATTGAAAGAATTTAAATTTTTTGTAGTTATGATACAAACTAATTATAAAGTAATATACCATAACAAGGATTTCCAACCAAACGATACCTAAAGTCTTCGTTGCACTACTTTATTTTCTTAGATTAACTAGATACGGACCAGGTTTTCCTAACCATAGCATTAAGTTCAGAGTTAAAACACCCGAAAATCCAATTAACGCAGTGATATAGAAGACATTGTGCCAATTATCCCGACTGTAAATATCACTTTTAGTAAAAATATTTGCATAGATTGGAACAACGAATCCAGCACTATTTCCTATTGAATTAGAAATTCCTGTTACTAATGAGACGTATTTCGAATGATTCACAGAAATGACAAAAGCAGTGGTGTTGGCAGACAAAGTCAAAAAGAAAGCTGAGCAGAAAATTGCTGCTGCAAGAAAAATTTCACAGCCTATGAAACCCGGAAGCACAGTAAGTAAAAAGACAAAAATAGACATGCAAAATGTGTAAACAATGCAGTAAAGCAATCTTGGAGAAATAATATTGGCATTTAAAGTGGCAGTGAGAAAAATACTGGAAATTAGTGGTGCTAATGTAAAAATAATCATAGGAAGAGAATTTATCAAACCATTTTGAAAAATTGGCACATTCAAAACCGATGAGTAATACTGTGGGAGCTTCAACAGAATAACATACATATAACTGGCAACTGCAAACTGACTGTAAGAAAATGCATAAACTTTCCAATCGATGAAAAGCTTCAGACTTTGGAGTTTCGAACCATTATTAGTATCAGAGTCTTTATTTAATTGCATAATACGGTTAAAAGAACTTGAATTAGACATGCAAATATAGAAAATAGTATAAAGCAATTGTATAAGTCCAGATACATAGAAGCTTGACTTCCAGCCTCCTAATTCTTCTTTGCTACAAAGATATCCAGTGATAATAGGGGTTATTAAGGAACCTATTCCGAAGAACACTACAAGCAAATTAACGGCAACAGTCACTTCTTCTTTCAAAGAGAGTTTCTTCACAATAGTTGCGGTTGTTGGAAACATAAATGCACCCGCAATTCCCATAAGAAAACGACATAGAATGACATAATTGGCACCGTAGTTAGCAGCAAATGGTATTAAGCACGTAATCAAGGCATGAATAACATTACAAATATTTAAGATAACCTTTGGTGGAAAAAGAACTGAAACAAATCCGGCTGGTATTTGGAAGACAGTATAAGCATAAAAGTATGCTCCCAAGATCATGTCTATTTCCAAAAGAGACCATTTGAAGGCTACATTTGAAGGAATACTGTGGTCTACACTACTTCGATTTGTTGCACCACATTCAGGATTTAGGTTGTCACTTGGTATCTGATCTTCTATGTTTGCCATTGAAATGATAGCAATATAAAGGCAATTTCGTGTGAGATACATGAAAAGAGTGTTTGCTGCTGATAGAATCACTAATAATTGACGACAATTCACCATACTTACTAAAAGAAAGCAAATAAATTGGAAATTACTAAAATATTTCCCTGTTGTTCTGATCCAAACTGTATTGGAATTGCTCTGTTAATTAAAATAGTTTGAAATATATTAATCATAAGCATACCGATTAAGTACAATATACCTTTCAAAATTCCCAAGCATAATTTTCTTCAAAATGTCGGATGCCAAGTAAGTAATATTTTTGCAATACTTGTTTTAGGGATAATACTATATTATGAATAATCTAATTCTTGATAAGTGCGACTTTGTTTCCGTCGTTAATCGATATAATTAACAGGATAACGCATTTTTAGTAAAGTAATTTGTTTTCAGTGAAACTTTTACTACCGTCACTTTAAATATTAATTTAGATGTAGAACTTAAAGCTAATCATAAATTAATTATTAAGTTAGATTAATAAAATTAAAATTCAGCAAAGCACAAAAATATATTCACAATGTTATGTAAATGTTAACGAGTTTACTTAACTAAATTTGTCACCAAGACAACCCTTTACTTCGAGTCTCTTACTTTTTCTGTCTGTGCTTTATTGGATTGCACAACACTCGATCACTCTCTCTTCTGTTGTCTTCTTCACTGTCTGTCCTCTGCTCTCTTCACTGCCTGACTTTTGATCGTGGAGTACGAAATTAATTTCGTACTCCACCCTTTTGCTCCTTTCTGAGATTAAATTCCTTGTTTTTATAAGTGCCCTCTGTTTTTGTAAACATGCCCATCAGCTTTCTTTGATAGATTAGACTTTCCTCTGCATGTGTCATCTCTAGTTTAATCCTCGTTTTGACAACTGCTCTAGCAACAATTGAAAATGTTTAGACCCCTTTTACCAACACTTGAAGACTAACTATGATGCCTTACAAGCTTTGCAAATATATTTTTGATAATGTAAACTAGTTAATTACTCTAGATTGACAAGCACTTTAATAACGATTTAAACTCTCCTTATGGTGCACTGATATACGAAATATAACTAAATAATTTTCTGACATTTGTATGCGACTTCCCTCTAAGTATCACTACTTCAAGTTGTTGAGCAAAATTCGGCGAACTCATAGTAATGAATGCAATCTCATTTGGGCTTATGACTACATATACTGTATAAAACACTTTGTTTAAAATTTGATTTATAGATTTAACCATTACTAGGGAAAATAAAAACATTTGGACATATTTTGCCTGTGTGCTTATAGGTAGAAAATCATTTTTACACAGTTTCCAATCTACCCCAACGATTAGTTATAAAGTTATAAAGACATAAAATAGCATTTTTGATGATTATAACATAAAAAACATATGTGTTTAATATCGCTGCTTTTTGTTAAGTGTCCTAGTGCTTGTCATAAATTTTTTCCACAAATAAGGAATCTTGCCTTCATAAATGGGAATTTATATGTTATTTCTAAACTCATTAAAAGATAGATAGTCGCAGCATATTTGGCTCCACTGGTATCCTTTTTATTGCAATGAGGATAAGTATATTGAAAACAATCCTGCCAGATGTGTAACTTATCTTGGCTTTATCAACAGTCGTACTGGTAGCATTCAACCATGAGCTGTTCACCTTTATGGAGCGGAGAGTTGTCAACAAGATATGAAAATGCCTTTGCTTAAACAGGCAATGTTTTTTTTGCCTGAAAACATTATAAAATAATTAAATATTCTTTGAAATCAGTGCTTTTATATATTCATTTTATTGTACGCTCATTTATGCATTGTTTACTAAAAGCATATTTTTGGATGTTGTGAGGTTTTAAAGGGATATTTACCGAAGTTTTTAGAGCATATTTTACTTTCCCTAGTCACTACATACAAATTTTGTTAGTTTTTACATCAAGGCTGTGTAATAAAAATTGTGGTCACAAAATAATTTAGATACATTTGGAACAATAGTGGTTTGTGTCACAAACCTCTATCCAAGAAGCAAAAACAGTGAATTGAGACAAATTAGAAAAAATTGCATATATGTACATATTCTCAGATTTGCGATTAATTACTAATTAAAACTGCACTATTGCTTACTATAATCAAATAATTTTAATATGATTGATATTTTGAGACTTCCAGTGTGAATATGATTTGCAATTTTTTAAGAATTTAATAATTTATATTCAATTACTGCAGGAAGTTTCGAATCAATACCTATTTCAGGATCACTTTCGTCACTAGTAAAAATTATATAAATTTCAAATTAGAAGTTCAGTTCATTATAGTAATTCCTAGTATTATATTAATATAACGTCTATGACATTAAAATAAAGGAAAAATAGTACAGGTAAAGCTTAACATATATTACCAAAGAATAATTAATTGTTTTGTTTTTGAAAATCTACAGTTTAAGTAGTTATTCATGTATATTATAAAATACGTTTACCACTGACTGTCAAATACCGTGAATCAAATTTAAGCATGATATGAAATTTGTTTATTATACATCGATTAATCTACTAGGTGGCGCATCAAAATCTTATGTCTATATTCCTAAATTCCTATAGGCTTGAATGAAAATGCTTGAAAATGTGAATGTAGTGAGTGTAAGCAAATGCTTACTTTGGAATATTTTGGTCTAAGCTCATACGTAATGAAATACCACAATACATTTGATTGTACATTTAACGAATTGTTGTGATTTAATTAAACTATCATGATTAAATTTTATAAAATGAAGAATTTTGGAAAAAACTATTTTAAGTGAACAAAACAGAAGTTTTGTAATACTTAGTACGACTCATATCATTCTTTAAAACTATATGTCTATATCTATATATCTATATCTATATCTATATATATATATATACATGTATATATATATATATATCTATATATCATATATTATCTATATATCTATATATCTATATCTATATCTATATCTATCTATATATTTATCTATCTTTCAAGCAGAAATCTTTAAAAATGGATAGTACGCCTGCATCAAATATTCTATTCACTTTGTGTCAAATTGGATTAATAATGTTCATTTGAAGAGTTCTTTGGTTGTGAATTACAACTGCGTTATTAATTCCATTTCTGCAACTTTTATATACGGATGAATATATATATATATATACAAATAAATTTTAGGTCATTAGCGAAAGTCTGAGGCAGCAATTCACAATTGAGGGGAAAGACTTTCTAAATTCTTATACCCACATACAGTACTGGTGATATGTATTTGATCACCTTGCTATTTTGAATAAATAGTGAACCTTCATTGTATAGAGTGTGCCTAAGATTATAACTAAGTGTTTGTTTGATTGAGAAAGGAAAATCTGAATGACTAATACCATAAAATATATAGAATAACAATTGGCTATTAATTTTAATTAAAATTAGAAAACTTGTACTGGAAAATGTATTCGGCCACCTGAAAAAATTATAACAAATGAGGAAATCCAAAAGAAGTAAATTGAAAATAAGATACATAAATTAATAATTGATGCAATGCAAGCACTTAGCAACAAAATTCTCTTTTGTAATATTTTGTAGAGTGAAGGGAGAGCGAATACCAGCTTGAAGACGATCAGGGATTAAAGCAAAAAGTCTTTCAATAAAGCTGTTGGGAATTGCATACAATGCTTTCCTTTTTGCGGTCCACAGCTCGTCTTCAATGTGAAGAGTACGCTGTCTAATTGATATTTGACCTCGTTCCACAATTTTTCGATAATGTTAAAGTCTCTAGATTGGCCAAGCCAGTCAGTAAGAATATCAACCCCATTATTGTGGAAGAAGTTTTTCATTTCTTTTGAGGTATGACATGGAGCACTNCTATATATCTATATCTATATATCTATATCTATATATCTATATCTATATATCTATATCTATATATCTATATCTATATCTATATATATATATATATACATGTATATATATATATATCTATATATCATATATTATCTATATATCTATATATCTTTAACTATATCTATATCTATCTATATATTTATCTATCTATCAAGCAGAAATCTTTAAAAATGGATAGTACGCCTGCATCAAATATTCTATNAGAATATCAACCCCATTATTGTGGAAGAAGTTTTTCATTTCTTTTGAGGTATGACATGGAGCACTATCCTGCTGATATATTGAATCACTTGTAAGAGTTCCTTTTCTAGAATCCGAGAATATTAAGAGCTTCGGAGAGTACCAGTGATATGAACAATTTTGCCAAAGCCACACTTCCATATTGCATCCCATGGCTCCATGAGTAAATATGAATGGTTTTCTGGGTGCCACGAAGATCCTAATTGAGTACTTCCTCAGAATGTTTTGCACAGCTCTTGCTGTCACGAGGTGACCATCAGCCCATTCCTTGCGAAGTTCCTCTGAAGTCTTCCTGGGATTTCGCTTTGTAAGCCACACAAGAGCTGATTGTGAGATTTTGGAGGACTTCTTTGGTCTTCCGGATTTTGGATTGGGGGCAATGATATTTCAGAAGTGAGACGTCTGATGATATCCCCGACAGTACTTCGAGGTCGTTCTACAAGTCGGGCTATATTACGTTGACTTATCCCTTCCAAATATTTGAAGATAATCAACTCGCGGATGGCAAGAGGTACGTAACCAGACATCATATATGGCGAAGAAAGTCTGTTATTAGACATTTTCAATATCAAGAGACTGAAAAAAGCTCAACTAATGATATTCTTTTTATTAACTATTTCCAACAATACAAAATTCAAAAATCAACTAAATTGTACAATAAAAACACTTGTTTTTATAGTGACACAGCCGTAATGGCCGTCAATAATAATTTTGACAAAATATCACCAGATAAAAGTTTATAATTAAAGCAGTCCATTCTGGAAGGAACACCTGCGAGGTTTTGATGAGATGGAACCCACTGTATACGGAGATTCTTGCAAAAAATTAAAATATTCACAGCTTGCGCCACTCCATGTAGAATCTTTGATACCACTTTTCCAGACTGAGCCGCGAGAACTAGAGGTTGAGAATCGAACTCGGTGCAGCCTCCAGGCATCTAAAAAGTAAGGCAAGCAATTCCTTCTGGAAGGTGTGCGATTATGATACATTTTTCCAAGAAAATATTAGCTAACTAAAAGTGTTGTAGCATTTCTCCTTGAGATTTAAAGTAAACAGTGATAATTATGCCTCAATATTGATGAATTTCTCTTTCTGCATAACCAAATCTAATTAAAAAATACCTATGACATTCTTGGCGTCCATTTCTTAGAAATATTTATTACAAATCATGGGTGGCCGAATTCTTTTTTCCAGTACTGTATTTTTAAATTATTTGTACTTTAGGCCAACCTACAAATTTGAAGTTTTTATCTCCTTTGCAAAAACCTCTGTAACAAAGACGTTACAAGCAAATCTTAAATAATACACTCTATGATTATTGCTATCTAAATTCATGAACATATATGAATATTATTTTAACCAAAAAGTAAGTCCAACAATTGATTATAAATCTAATAAATAAAAGTAATTGTTTTTAGGATGCAATTAAGCAGAGCAACTTTTGCAGAGCTAGACACGATGTACTGAACGACTTAGCAGCAACTTTAGCTGACAAGGTAAAAGATTCAGATTTTAAATTCCCACTTGAACACTTCAACGCCTTCAAAACCTAAAATCTAGTAATGAAGATGATGAAGCTCCTCATTAACAAAAATTGCATCTCCATCAGAGCTCATATCATAAGAACGTGTTATCAAGAGTTGATTGCGGAATAAATAATTTATGATTATGTCATGATCACAATCACGAATTTGGGCCAATAACAAATTGCAACCATGATCAAAGGTATCCTGCAAGGAAGGCGTGAAAAGCAACAAGAACATAAAGGAATATTTCATGGAACACGTTGTGTTCCTATTACACAAGGAACATTTAAACATGATCAACGAATATTGCATTAAACAGAAACCTTTTTTCTTTTTTGAGATCATTACGGTTTGACAATAAAAATGACAGAAATGCAGAATACCCACCTCGTCCAATAAGAAATGTTAGTGATTTGGTCACCACAATAACGCATCTGCACTATAGTTGAACATCTACTTGATTTTGCGATAGTTAGCAAAGTACGCATTTAATGTCTTTGTTTATATTAGCAGTCAAACACTAAATCGGAATATGGAACATTTGCAGTACAAAATTGCCTACATCTTGAGACCTTCATGCAATAGTTTATTGGAACGATACGATAAAGCAAAATATATATCAAAATTGTACTCAAGTTCTTAAGGACCTCTTGGTGACAATCCAATATGTTCCGAGAAAGTGTTTAATATGGTCCTGGAGCAAAGCCCATACCCCAGATTTGTTGAAGAGTTCCCTCAATCTTTATCATAGGTGGCTTCAAATGAGCAAAACCAAGGTTTTTTTCTAACAATAGCAGTTACGTTTGCAATCAGTCTAATTACCTTAATATACACTTTAAAATTTTAACAATCCTTTGATCCTATATCTATCACTAGTTTTTGAAAGTGAGCAGAAAAAGAAGTTGATTACACTGTGGTGGCTTACTGAAAACAGGAATTGTTATCGAATAGAAATGTTCGAAGTATAATTTTTACAACTAATTTTTAACGAAGTAAAGTGATATTGCATTCTAATAAATTGCGCATAGAGCTTCCCAAACGAACTAACTCAAGAGTTATTGAAACAAAAACTAGTATTCAAAACAATTTCTTCAAATTTTATGCGAATTCTTTCATTTCTTTAGTAAGCCCTTCTACAACATTAAAATATTTGAATGGATGTGACAACAAAACTTTTTCGGTAATATTTATCAACACACCATATGCTAAATTGTACCTTGTTATAATATTCATATTTTATGTAATTTTTCAAGAAAATGAAACTATTCTAAGTAATATTAAGTCCAGTTTGTAGCATCTTTACCTGTGAATAAATAGATATTTAATATATTTGCATTACTCGTCTATGTACTATATATAAAGAAACAGAAATATAGCATCATTCTAATTCGTATTGACAATGGATATAGAGACATAAATGCATACATGAAGTATGAAATGTTTCGACATTAAAAAAATCAGAAGTATTCATGTGTGATAATACATGCAATGAATCGTTTACATTTATTCAGAGAGGTACAAGGGTTTCCCTCTTATATCGAAAAAACATTAGAGATTAATAGTTAAAGTTATACCTACAAAATCAGATAGAATATTCATAATTTTAAAACCAGAATCTGATAAAAAAAACTATCATTTGGCCATTAAAAGATATGGAAAGTGAAGCATTTGCCCCCAAAAAGTTCATGCTCTGCATTCTAAATAGAAATATCCCAGAAGTTGTGAATATTAATCATGATTTCTCAGACGAAGTATAATTTCAATATGGAGAAAACGAAGAAAAATTGCTTCACTAAATTTAAGAAAAATGAGAAAAATGTAGCCATTAGAACTCTTGAAACTTCTAACGACATAAATTGAAGTGAGCATAGGAAAAAAGTTGTAGTAAAAAACCTTTTATTCAATCAATACAATGTAGAAACTGTTACTGTATGGACATACTGCAAAATTTTGCAGTTATCTGCAAGTTCTGCAGTGACAATCATGAATCGAAGGCCGTAAGAGTGATAACAAAATGAGTAAACTGCAAAAGTTCCGAGCATATTAGCTGATTTAGTGAATGTAACGAATACGAAAAAACAAAGCTGTTAGTTAAATGAACAGATATTTGTGGAAATACACAAAATATACATGACTATTACAAAGTAATATAGAGCGCAAACCAAAAAATTAACAAAACGTAAGTTTCCAATTGTTCCAACAATGCCCAATACCTAAATAAAATGACAATTAAAAATTGTATTACAAGCAAAAAAGCGTTAGTGCTGCAGTTATAACAGAAACATTGGCTGATAAGAACTCTATTCTACAGGATATAGCAAATTATCAAGCTCATAGAGTGATAAACAAAAATGCAAGAAAAGTAAGAAGGCGTAACTATTTATGTATGTCAAACAAATCTAGACAGTCTAGAATATGAAGATATCGCTAGTGAAATTACTGATGTATGTATTTGATGAAACATTTCAGCTCATATGTATAGGATTCTATAGACAGATTTGCAAACTTAATGATAAAAAATTTCAAATTATTCAAGAATATGAACCAAACATATATGTATATATATTGATAGCAGGAGATATAAACAGAGCTCCACAACAGTATATATTCGATGAGCTTGGATTAACTTCAGTTTTCTTACTAAGGATAATGCGAAACTATAAATTTTTATCAATATGCATAATATTTAGAAAATACCTGAAAAAAATTTCAGCTCTCGAAAATTCTGATCACATTTGTGTTCATTATTAACATGAATTGTAAAATTGAAAGACAATTTGACTAAGCATATTTACAATATTGACAGAATATATGGAATGTACCAAAGAAATAGAATAAATTAAACAAAGTTCCTCTATGGATAAGAATATTGATTGAATAATAAAAAAAGACGAAGATCTCAAGGAAAAAAATGAAGTAAGAAGTGGTGAAATGCAAGTCCTCAGAAGAGAAAACCAGAAGACACAACTGTTAAATTATTAAACAAGTGTGAATCAAGCAAGTAGTAGTTGAATGTATAAACGTATATTTTGCGAATATATACAATCTGAAATTTGCCAGGTAGATTGTTAACGATTCTGAATAATAGTTGAGCAAGAACTAATCCCTGCAAATATAAAGAAACAATTTTAATTCAAAATTAATTTATTATTAATATTAATGCATTTAAATACATAAAAAATAACATTAGGCTTTTGCACATCAATACAGATTCCAATTCAAATAATACGTATTACAAAGAAATTAAGTAAACACGATTCTTTTCACAGATATAAATCATTCCTGGCTGACACATAACCATTGCACAAACAGGCCTAAGTTTCTGTACATGTTTGATAGAAGGAATATTTCTGGATTCTTCATTTTCTGGAAAATGAAAAATATCCAAACTACATGAGTTGTAGTTCCGGAATGCAACTAAAACATTTCCCGGTAGAAAAAGAGTAGAAGTGTAAAGATGTTGCGAATTTCCCAATTCATAGGATTTTCTTCCTGTATTAAAAGAATACACAGTAATAGGTCCTGCTCCAACTGTACTCAAGACAATGTATTCCAAACTTTCATCAATATTCATGAATGCGACACCATGAGTTAATTCAATAACCTTTCTTTCACATTTGTTACTACTTGGATTGTACTTAAAAATACATCCATCTGAACATAAAACATAAGCAAAATTTTTACAGGGACTTGAACAAATCGCCAACACATTATTTAATTCTTCTATTTCCATCGGGAGATGAAAATACAATCGTCTTAAGTCTAAATATATCAGTTTTAGTCTATTTTCGTAAAGTAGAAGGATCGTGCATCTTTCCAAAAGCATTATACTTAAACACCTAGCATCAGGTTTAACTTTGATTTTAAATTCAAAGTTCTCAAATGTTTGCCTCATCATTTTTATGAAATGACTTTTTGATCTACTTAATAACAAATATAAGCAGCCGATATAATCATCATAGCATGCGTCAATTATCTTTTCATTCTCAAATTCGTAGAAATTGCTAATAAGAGCAGCTTCTTGTGAACTATTAGAGTATATTCTTTCAGATTGTAATATGGAAGCTTCTCCAATAAACTCCTCTATATGTTTTTCAAGTTCAGAATATTTGCTAATGTTGGAATTTATAGTTAGCTTCGTAGCAGTAAATGAAGTAGGGATTTTCTCTAAATTGAGATCATTTTTGACTTTTTCGTATTTTTTGTAATGACTGTTTACATTGAAGTAAGGTGCATCAGTTGCCAAGTGGTAATTTAATTGACAAATGCGAGATATGTCACCACGATATCTTTCTAAGATTTCCAGCATAACAGAAAAATGTTCCAATTCGTTGTCACTTATTTGATTCAATTTTTCCATTTGTCTTTCAAAGGAAACCCTTGCTAATTCAATGAGAGCATTGTAATTTTTTCGAATAAATGTTTTTAGACCCTTAACGTCTTCCTTAAAACTAGCTTTTAAGTTTTTTATTTTAAATATCAAATTTGTAGCTTCTTCAAGTTCATCGGTGTATTTTTCTTTGTGAACTGACATTTTCTCCACAATTTCCTGATGTCTTACACTTAAGTCACAGATATTATGACCATAGTGATTCCTTTTGGCGCAAACATGACATATAACTTGTCTACAATTTTCCTGATGACAAAAACGAGTATACATTTCATTATGTTCAAGACATTTACGTTGTTCTTTAGATATGTTCGGATAAATATTAGCTATGCCATTTCTATGCTCGTTATAGCAATACCTACAGAAATTAAATGAACAATCGCAGAATTCAGGATCATGAAAATCAAGTAACTCACCTTTACATGAACAGCACGTTTTACTTTGAGCCATTTTGTTCGTTTACTAAACAAAGCACACATACACGTAACATTTTTATCATGAAGCATATTTACTAATATTGTTAATGAATCATTAATATCCTTCTGGTGCTTACTTGTGTGTAATCTCAAAATTGAACAATTATTTTCTTCTATTTTTCATTGATTCGAATGATACGCGACAAGTGATCAGTCCTCATTAACAGGGCTGCATAGTCCCTATGGGCTCTTATGCTGCAGCTCGAGAACTCTAGCTTGTAGGATCTCCAACAAGTAGCAATCAAGATAATTAATTCACTTATTTATTTGAATAACTTTTATTACAGAAAAAGGACAGTTGCTTAATTGGGATTTGCAGAATTGAACAGTTATATTAAAAATTCTACCTCCTACCGTGCAAATTGAAGGGGTTATGAAGTATTTTGCTATTTTGTTATTAGAAATAATTAGACATGTCTATTTTGTTCATATATACCAGGGACCAGAAATTTTCTAATCCTGGCCCTGGTAATTAATAATATGATTCATTGTCTTTGGAGTGGCAAATTGACAGTTAGAAATGTACATGTTTCTAATTGATTATTATTAATCAGTAATCAAATGTATTCATTTTTTATGAAATTTTTATTAAACAATCGAATGATGATCTAGAACTCTTGTGGTATATTTATTTGCAATTTGTTCAAATTGCTTTCAAGAAGCAACTTGTAGATTTTGCTCAAATTTTTGTTGAATTCAACTGAGAAAAAAAGTAGAACTAGGTTCGGTCACAGGCACAGTGAAGATCAATTATATTTTAGTCAATCGTACTCCACGTTAAGCTAACCACAAACTTGAAAAATACAAGATACTTTTTGTCTAGATTTAGAAATTTAGGAATTATGGAAAGATGTTTTCACCTTTATGCCCCAACCGCATTGCCAATTAGGAGTCCAATCGTCCAGTTTCAACATGAAATTGAAAGTCGCTAATGCACTGAGTTCTGTGGAACCATTTCATTCCATTCGATTTACAGGTCCCTGTGACTAAATATTTCAGTGGTACTGTGCAAACTTGAGATATTTACCAGCCATTACAAACATTTTGCCAAAAAAACAAGTTATGCTGTAGGTCTATATGGGACCAGAAAATTTCATAGGCCTGGGTTGGATCGTTGAAAGGGAATTGGAATAATATATTAATTTTTTCTGTCGCTAAACCCAATCATTCAAAAAGGAATAGAAAATTATTTCTGATCAATCTAGAGTTCTGGATTATTAGGGTTACCCCTGCCGTAAACTAGAAATTTTGAATTTTTATTTAACTTTTCGCAGCCGATTCTGACTATATGTATTACATTTTTCGGAACAAAAACACTATTTCCACAAAATTTATATTTGCGTGCTCTATAAAATAATATACAAATATTCTAAGTTTATCAAATGCAATGAAAACTCCAAATTCAGACAATATCCAAATTATTTACCCTTGCACAAAAGTGGCTGTAGGGCCTACTCGTAGCTGTGATAGTGAACGCAAATACTGTTGATGTCCGATATACCTGTCAAGCTGTCCCAGAAAAATTGCTTAGATTTATCACACATTGTAATCGGTTTCCTCAAATACCAAGTAAAAACGATCTAAGCATTTAAAAATTTCCATTATCATTTTCTTTCGATAATATCTTTGGCAAGCATAATTCGTTGTCAGAGCAATGACGTTAGGTATGAGTCGCTTAAAATTTATTTTAAGAACTGCTTAAGATTTTCGTTGGATAAAGCATTAAGTCTTGTGCTAAATTAGCGGAAAAATGTGGTATCCCCATATACCGTATATGTAAACTGATTTTTGACATTTGTATGTGTAATTTGCTATTTTCGGCGATTTCGATCGACATCATGCCTTCTTTTCGACCCCAAAATTGCTTAGCATCTTCAATTTCCGCCTAAAACGCATATTTAATTTATTTCTGCAACCGCCGAATTTATAAATAAATTATAAAAACTCTTCGAATTATTTGTGACATCAAATTTCTTTTGTGGTATTTCTACCTAAGTAGTTTGGTAGAGCATTTTAACCCCTAGATTAGAAGCACAACCTATTTTATAATGCTTGTATGCAACATGAGTTCTAGTGATCCACTAGAGAAGTACATAGAAAATTTTAGCACGTTTTTATTACCATCTGTTGCATAAGCTGATCCCCTGAAATTCAATGGTTAAGTGTGTGTTTATTTTAAAAAAAAGCTAATTGAGTAATGCAACTAATTGGTTGGTGACGTTTACTATTTTATTAGTGACAGATGTTTATTGTGCTTTTTGCACCCCAAGGAGTTATCAAAAATGAAACCTGAACAATTAATTGCATATATTCTACAAACGACATATGTATAAAATATAAAAAAATAAAAAAATTAGTTAGTATTAGTACACATGTAAGGCACATTGATTTGTCACATAATTATCAAGGATAAAAATTTTTGTTTTTAGACTGGGTAATATTTGGCATTTAATTTTGTGGTGTAGCACCTTGCAGTCTTGACTAGAAATTTTTTGTCATATAAGGCATTTCAATATCTAACATTTGACAAGTGTAATTTTTTTTACTTGAATGCTAACTTTAAAATTTGAAACCTGCACATCGCGTGATCACCGAAAAAGTACAAAATGTGAAATAGTTGATGTTCATCCGTAATAAATTAAATTTCTTTAAGTTCATAATAGAATTTCTTAACAATTTCTTTGCTTTCCACATTGAATTAGCCCAATTCATTCAACAATTGGGTACAAAATTCATTCAAAGCACGCTGTGGACAAATAATTAGTTTTTCTTGCATCTATCAAGATGTGGGGATTCAAAAAAATATTTTTATGCAGTTAAGATAACGACGTCTCTGATACTCATGGATGTTAAATGGCAGGCAAAAAGATACTGTTGTTTGGTTAGAAAAAATTATTGAATTTTGATATTTTATTACCTACCCATTCTGGCCTAATGGTTTATCATGCTGAATTTAATTAACATTGCAAATCTCATATGATTCTTTTGTAATTTACATTCATTAATGCTTGTTTTCACTAGTTCAAAACGTTGACATAAATTTAACATGGTTGATATTTTGAACTAAGTCAAGTTTTACCCACAACCCTATTAAAAGTTGAATGTCATTCAAATTTTATGTCTATGCAGAAACATTAAATTTTTGTTTAATTTCAACAATGTTTGGTATAGAAATTTAACTGAGATCAATGTACTATGGCCTTATCAAGTTGTTAAATTCCCAAAGATTAAAAGAAATATGTTTGTATTCTCTAAGATTGCAAAGCAAATGCAAAGAGCACTCAACTTCAACTAAATCGTAATCTTTATCTACAAATTGAGATTTTTAAACAAATTTATAATAGTGATTAGAATGACAATAACATGTTTTTGTTTATATAATCTTAAAACTTCTAGAATATTTCCCATAGAAATGCAAAAAACAATAATTCTTTAACCCTTGAACACCAATGAAAAATAATGACGTTGACGCCCATGTGTGGTGATTTGACCCATGAATAAAATGTTGAATACAAATGCATTTAAATAAATTTACCTAGGAATGCAAACATTGATTTCATATTTATCATGATTTCCACTTACAAATTACTAATCCCCCGCCATGTTGTCATGGGAAATTAGGCTCTGCACAATTTTCTAATGCACAAAGCCAGTATGTCAATTTTGAGAATAGCTGATTTTGATTTACGTAAGTCGCATGACTGCGAGTGAGAACCTGAATTTTATTATATACAGAATTTTTGAATACTCGGACAGTAGCAACATGAAATCAAATGAGATAGCAATCTTTATCTACCCTTTGATCTGGTTGCCAAACGTAATAAACGTTGGATCTTCAAAATTTCTCCAATTGCCAATATATTTGATATGTGAGAACAGACTCTTTCATACCTTTCATTGTTTGTAACAGTTGATGAAACCTTTGTTCCAGTCCATGGTCGATGCAGTTTTCACCACTACTTGCCATCAAGCCTACTTGTAGTATGGGTTAAAATTATGGACTCTTTCTGATACTTGTACAGGATACTGTCTTCCTGAAACCATTATCATGCGTGCTATTAGTTAGGGAGAGAAGGTTGTTATGGAGTTGAAAAATAACTTGGATGCTGGTAGATCAGTTGTTACGGAAATTATTTTCATCAATATCACTTCTGCAAAAACTCAAAGAAAGGAATCTGGGATATATTGGAACAATGCGAAAAACCCAGTGAATGTTACACCCTATTTTTATATAATAAAAAAGCTATTCCCGTTTGCTATTCACCAAAAAAGATCAAGTAATTATTTCCCATTTCAAGTGAGAGCGCACGGGCAACCTTTGATGAGAAGACTCAGAAACCAGAAATTGTTTCGAGCTATAATAACGAAAAAGGGGGAGTTGATCATTTGTACCAAATGTGCGCGGCATATACATCAAGAAAACGAACATTACTTGGGACAAGCTGCATATTTCAACATATGATAGACGTAAGTGCAGATAACTGCTTCGCTATATGGTCTCTTATTGATGCTAACCCAAAGATCACGAGAAGACAGTTTTTGGAAATGCTCAGAAACCTTTGTTCCAGTCCATGGTCGATGCAGTTTTCACCACTACTTGCCATCAAGCCTACTTGTAGATATGGGTTAAAATTATGGACTCTTTCTGATACTTGTACAGGATACTGTCTTCCTGAAACCATTATCATGCGTGCTATTAGTTAGGGAGAGATGGTTGTTATGGAGTTGAAAAATAACTTGGATGCTGGTAGATCAGTTGTTACGGAAATTATTTTCATCAATATCACTTCTGCAAAAACTCAAAGAAAGGAATCTGGGATATATTGGAACAATGCGAAAAACCCAGTGAATGTTACACCCTATTTTTATATAATAAAAAAGCTATTCCCGTTTGCTATTCACCAAAAAAGATCAAGTAATTATTTCCCATTTCAAGTGAGAGCGCACGGGCAACCTTTGATGAGAAGACTCAGAAACCAGAAATTGTTTCGAGCTATAATAACGAAAAAGGGGGAGTTGATCATTTGTACCAAATGTGCGCGGCATATACATCAAGAAAACGAACATTACTTGGGACAAGCTGCATATTTCAACATATGATAGACGTAAGTGCAGATAACTGCTTCGCTATATGGTCTCTTATTGATGCTAACCCAAAGATCACGAGAAGACAGTTTTTGGAAATGCTCAGAGTTGAAATTTGAGGAGGCCACATAAAGATCCAAAGGAAACTATGCCGATGAAGCCAGGCATTAGATCTAGGTGTCAAATGTGTAAATTGAAAAAGACAGCTCAGCGTTGTAAATCATGTGAGAAGCCACTTTGCATGAATTGTGCATAATATATCGGTCCCCAATGCTAGTTTTCTTGAAGTTAATGCTTTATAAACATTTGCAAGTGTCAATATATTCTGTTCTGTTCAATAAATACGTTAATATCATATGTATAAATGATTTTTTACCATTTTAAAATAGACAATAATTCATACTGAGGAATATATATGAAATTGGGTCATTTTGACCCAAATGGGATTGAATGTATGTAAAAATTCCAAAATTCGTATACCACATGATAAACAAAGTGAAAGAAATTTACTTATGGTTTATATAAATATCATTAAAAGTTAAGAAAATTGAACTTATATATATGTAGATTAGGTATAGACCAATTTCTTAAAGTAGACAACACTAGTAATTGCACTAAAATCATAGATGGACGCGGATGAAATTTTTTATAACGGCTTTGCACCGCACCCGCATTGAGTGGCCCCGCATATCTGTTAGAAAAGTTCACTCGCACCTGCAACACTCGCATGTCGACTACAAAACTATATCACATGCATAAAACATTTAAATATGTCATCATAGGTCTGCACCCTTAAGTGTCATTTTATTTTTCTTTTACAGTATTAAAACAAGGCTCTTCTAAAATAGTAGATAACAAACACTTGTAACAAAATAAAAATGTCCACTCGCACATCAACCCGCGCGGGTAAACCCGCATCCGCTCCCATTTTTGACTCAAATGATAATTATAATCTCATTCTTGCAATTTTGTACAGAAACTTTCTGTCCCTTGTTCATCAATTTTTGCTTAATCTATGTTACGTCATTCAGCAAGTATTAAGTTCATGTTTAAGGCTAAGTATTCTTCTTCCAAGCACTAAGCTGCACTGGGTGTGCTCTTATGAATATCCAAATTGGTCATAGTAAGGAAATTATAAAAAACCTGCGTGCTGCATGTTGATGATGATGCATTCACTTCTGATCTTATGAATCAAATTGCAATCAGTTGCTTATGTCTATAGTTACTTTTGATTCTTTGCCATAAAAGGTCTAGCCAATAAAAAATAGATATTAAGCCATAGTGCCATCCCGGATTATGATCTTGTATAATTTATTTGAAATTGCTTGTAATTTTGGAACAAATATCGTCATGATAATGACGAAAATTATCTAAATTCAAAAGTTGGGTTATGAGATAAGTTTGTGGGTAGTTTTATTATCAAGTAAAAGTTAATTTTTTTTATAAATTTGTTACAATTTATATTTGTAGTCTATCATATCTCAGAAATAATTGCAAATGTAACCAATGTTCTAAGTAGCCCACAACAAAATAGAACATAGCAGCTATGTACTTTAACAAAAACCTTTGTTTGCAATGTGTGAAAAGGAACAAACTATCATAATTGTCCATTATTTATGTCATTCAAAATATGGCAAACCTTGAAAGACTTTAACGACTGCTTTCTTGGCTGGTAAATTTGTTTTAATTTTTTGACCATCTATTGGTAAAACAGTACAGTTAATCAAACTTTTAAAACCCAAGTGATGGTATACACTGAAAGCTAAGAAGCCATTTGTATATGGTGTTCGTACCTACATCTGATGACAATTTGTAGTGTTTGTAGTATTATTTGTGCTCAGATTTATTCTTTCATACATGTTCTAAGACTTGATAGTATCAGTAACCAATGTAGTGCCCTTTGGAAAAGAATTTGATGTTTTGAAATATCATTTATGTAGAATTGTGTGGGGGTCGGATCTTTATGGCCATAAATATATATATATATATATATATATATATATATATATATATATATATATATAGAAGGACTTGCCTTAAGAAGAGAAAATTTCCTTAATCTGATACATTTATAAAAATGCAGCATCCTCGTCCAGTGATGCCACGCTATGGACCTAAATTTCTGGTGTATCTAAGCCCAGGTAATTAGCTATTGTAAAAATACGATGTTTGAACAATTATATTAAAAAAATGTTCAAAGATTTACAAAATATAAATGTTCGACTAAAAATATACATTATTTGAAAATATAATTTAACATACCAGTTCATAAATAAGTTCGTTAGATTATGAAAATTGCATTTGAAATTTAGATAATTTGGTAATTTGATTTCATAATTGTCAATTGAAGCTACTTTGAGAGTTTCCTGTAACGCACTTAAAAATGTTAATAATTAATTTTCATCGTTGTATTGTTTATTTACACGTGTAGAATAAATAAATAGACTTTTTTAGAATAATTTATGTTCCTTTAGTAATTTTTATAATTTCAAATTTACTCTTAGAATATATAGTGCTATGATGGAATTAATGTAACTAATGAGATGCCAAATTATAGTTTGACCTTGATTTGAGATAATAGGTGATTGTATAAAAAAAACTCTTCATCAGATAATTTTTTCGTTTTTTTTGTTTTTGCTTTATTTTGACTATTATTATTTAAGACTATTTCACATAAAATAACAATAGATTATGTAAAAATAAAACCAATTTTTAATTATGTATTTAAAAAAAAAATTAAATTCTCCATATTGTATGTACCTTTTAAGGTGGTATCATTTTCACATTAAGAATAATATTGCACGTGTAGTATAACACATACAGTCGTGACTATAGTTCATTGGACACCTCCTAAATTATGAATATCCTAAAGAACTAACTATGTTTCACAAGAACACGTAAACAGCATAGAAACAGTTCGACTTTCGCTGCGAATTTTCCGTTAATTTTTTGTTTGATTTTTTGTACCACAATATGTTTGATGGCGTCAATCATATAATGTGGGACTATGATGGGCAACATTCTCTTTTCTTATTCTCCAACAATTTTTGGTTGGGGACAAATCATATTAAGTTGATTGGCAAAGACCTAAATATCTTTCAGCCACTATAGGTTTAGTCATGATTAATGGCATGGCACTCCGGCATGTTGTAAATATTTGCAGTTACACATTCGATGGAAGTCAGTACATTATCGTCTATAATACCATTCCACACAGCCAAATTGGTACTAACCTCCTTAGGAGAAATGCAGAAAGCGCAACATACCTTGACAGCAATTGCACCCACATTATAACTTTCAATGTACTTTGGACAGTAGGAATGGTGTATTTAGTTTTCAAACGTTTATAAAGCGGCCGGCACACTGTGTGAACCCATGTGACTTGCAGACTGATTGCAATTTCATCATTGAGAATTACTGTAGGCCATTGTTAAAGTCCAATATTGAAAACGTTTGTGCAAACGCAATCCCGCAAGGAACCATTTTGGCTGATAAACATGATTTATTGGCTGGCTTTTGTATATTGAAAACCTCCTTCAGCAAGACACATATTGTATTTACACATTAGCAAAAAGCATCATAGAAATATTTAATAGTTAAGTCATAAATTGATTAAATTTTTTTGTATCAAACTGATAATCTTCTAATGCAATAGCGATAAAGAAGCCATTTAAGTGAGTCAGCATCTATTTTTCAAAGACGACGTCACAATAGGGTGTAAATTTCCATGTTCCCTTATTTAGAATTTATATGATGTTATTAACATATAAGGGGTGTGTGTATTCATTTGCATATACACTCATGAAAATTTGTTCCTCTATAGCAAAATGAATATGAAATTCGTATAATCAGCATAAACAAATTAAATTATCAATAAATGGTATCACAAACTCAAGCCTCAAAATTATTGTTGATCAGTGAGTTAGCATTAATTAAAAATAGTTCGCTAACACCCTTTGATATGTGTGTTTATGAATGGCGTTAAGAAAATTCTAAAAATATAGAAGCTAATCGTAATTTTACAATTGAATGAAAACAATTCGTTTATAATTTATAGGCGTATACGGCGAATTTTAGTACTTTTTATGAATTACAGAAATGTATCGTTATTGTTTCGTGATTTAAAGAGACTGTTTCTGAAAATTTACGTATTTAAAATTTTGCTAATATTCCTTGGCAATAGATTCTGCTTAATGCCATAACTGTAAATATGTAGCTGCTTTCGTCGAAGAAATAATTAAAAAGTACTTTAAGTAACCAACACGTGACAACTATTTGGCCCTAGTAAGGTTATGTTTAAGATAAATATACTATTGCAAAATTTTGCCAACAAAGCGAAATTTATTCGAAATACTTTCAGAAACGGTTTTTAATAAAAGTTAGCCTAACCTAACTTCAACCCTTTAGGATAGAAAATGCTACTTACTGATTCTTGACATGCTTTGTCTAGGAGAATTAGTTGCTTTTGTCAAAAAATTGCAGAGTTGGTAATTTTGGCCGCGTTCTGGAGAATTACAGCAATGATCATCTAAAGCAAACGTGAAAGTGCAATAATATTCACACATAGAAACACAAACGAAAAATTTTAACGTACTTTTGCTTATGATTTACACATGCATGTTAGTGTGAAATCGAAAGGAAAACAATTTTTGCATTTCAAAAGCATGTTGACACGTACCTAACCTCCAACCATAACATCTCTATTGATATCTTATTATGTCCAGACAAACGTAACATAATGCTATTTTAAGAAAACTTTTGCTGAAGTTGAAATATTGAGACACTGTATGCCAATTCCGTAAAAAGACTGCTTCTCATTAGATAGCTTAATTACAATAAAACATACTAAATGTACCTACGCACAATTTTATTTGATTGCTCTAACTGTTAAGTTTTTAATTTAGAATATATATATATATATATATATATATATATATAAAAGTAGATGTATCTCAAGCCATATACATTTCTGCAAATACAGGAACACATACTGCACATAGATCAAGTTCTTATCTGCATTGCTTGAGTCATTTACAGATCCCAATAATCTGTTATAGGAGTGAAGTCAGCTTTATAAGAGAGCCAACATCTAAAGATCTTATACGTTTATTGATTTTTTGGATTTAACCTTTTCTATTCATACATGCCTTTTTAGTTAAAATGTTCAAATGCCCATTTGGTCAAAAAGCTGGCCTAACAAGTAGTTTTACTCCTTTAAAATAATGTATGCTCTTTATAAGCATGCTTCTAGAAAACTTGAAGACATCCTATGGGAAAAAGTTTTCGATGAAACAAAATAATTGCATAAAGCTTGATATATATATATTAGTTTTTTGTACTACGCTTATGTTCATTTTCAATATTTGCTTACAAAATGAGTGAATTCAGTTTTAGTTCATTCAACAAACATACAGACTGTTTCCAAATTCGTATAGCCTCATTTCGAATTTTGATTTTCATTTGTTATAAAGGACACTATTGAAATCTGTTTAATAAGTATAATATATTACGACTTATTTGAGATAGAAAATGCATGGAGAATTAAGTTTTTTGACAGAAATTTAAAATATTTTCAGTAATGATATTGCAGAAAGATTGTATAATGACTATTTTAATATTTACCTCTTAGCCGCCAACTCTCCCTAATAGTTCTGTCTAATGTACTAAAAACCAACTCGAGTTGTCCATCTCATGTTTTCTATACCACTTTTTGGTAACAATTCAAATGTTATATTAATAATTATTTAATAAAATTTTAGCTTTTATTGAATTGAAATGGATGGCATGTTCTCTTTAACAAAGTAACCATCTGCCAGCACTTAATTAAAAGGAAGTAAATTTAAAACTTTTGTAAGCTTCATTTTTATTTTTATATGTCCTTAAGGTTTTTATTAAAATTAAGATTGCCAATTAGCATTGTAACATAAACTAAAGACTTTCCTTTAACTATGTATATTTTTTTCTAGAAGAGAAGTACTACAATACGTGATACAGATCAAAGAGTCCTACAAACGTGCCACATTCATTCAATGTATAGATAGTTTCATTAGGTTTGTCATTAGATTTCACCTTAAAAAATCAGAGCTAAACTAGAATATCTGCAAAAATACGCACTTGTATTATTCAATACAAGTTGAAGGATTAATTTATCACAGTTCATGCTCACTAACTAATTGATTAGTGGTTTCATAATATTGCATAAGCCATTTTTAAGAATATTTCCAAATTTATAAGTATCATTCTATATAATAATTTCATTGTACTAGATTATATTTTCTTATCAAGGTCTAAATATATTTATATCTCTAAAAATTAGATATTTTTTGGAAAGATTAAATTCATTGCATTATTGAAAAACCAAAAAAATTTGTCTATGCATCAATAAGTAAATGTGTAAAATGATTTACAATTTTACAAGAAATCTAAATGAATATGATTTCAGTTTATAACATTTGACAACTAATACCATTAATATATTATTTGAAGAAATGTCTCTACAACACATCAATTAATGTGTTCTGTCGTTTCATTGTTGAATGCTTAAATTAAAGACATCCATTCGAGCTAAGCATGTAATAATTCTCATTGATTAAATCGATTATGCATTAGAAAAGAATGCATCTTAAATTAAAAATTGATTACAATCAAGTGAGCTTAATTTGAGCTTTGTCAATGTTCATTACATCTGTTTAGTTAATATGTGGCTGGACATAACCATTTCTTTTGGTTACATACTATACATATGTTTGCATATATATATATATATATATATATATATATATAATTATATATTGGACTTATGGTAAATAATTTTTAGTTGTGTTCTAAGCGTGAACATGTTTAATTTGTGAGATGTTTGCTCATATTACGAGTTTGGTTTAATCAAATCTGTCTATATTGCAGATAAATCGTTTTCAAGCACTAATTTTCATATGTGAAAATTTTATTTTTGAATTTTGCTAAATGTCACTAGTAGAAAAGTCAATATCTTATAGGTACAAGTGTCTTAAGCAAGATGAATTCTTTATCAATGGATTTGATTGACGTTTTTTACGCCTTTTTAGCGTTCTTGACTTTCATGTTATGTTTTTGAAAAAAGCGATTAGAAGCAATCGAATTTTTTGAGCAATAAATGTTCGACAAACAAAAAATGCATAAAATACTTTTGCAATACCTTCACTTATTTCAAGTATATAATTTGTATTATAACTGCAATTACTATTCTAAGACAACTCGAGCTTTGAAGGAAATATTCTGAGAAGTTTTGCTTTCAAATTTTAAATAAAACAAACAAACAGACAAAAGTCATCGAGTTCAACTAATCACGGTTCAAAAATTAATATATTTATGAGTCAGTGCCCTCCAATGTAATGGCCTGAAGATTTGGGACAAAAACTATTCCTATGCTTGAGAGACATGCGAAAATATTAACTTTTTTCAGTGAAAAATATGATTTTTGTAAAAAACTTTGTCACAACTAACGCTGAGATAATACTGCGATCTAACGTCCATGACAGCAACTACTATTCTCAACAACTTCATTTATTGCTTCTGTTGTAATTTGGAACATTTAAGAACTTTGGTGATAAAAAACACAAATGCTAAATTCAATTGTCTGCTAGTATGGCTGTGCCCGCTCAAGTCCGCTATAGTTTTAATATCTGAGGCAAGCAATTGGTACAGCCCGATTCAAATGCTTCCCCAATTGCAACTGTGCGGCAAACTATGCCAAGTTACTCTATGACTACCACCAAGAACTTTGTTATATTAATTTCTCAGTCATTTAATATTTGACTGCTGTTTGTATAATATTTTGTGAACAAAAAAACTACAAAAGCACTATAAGTGTATCTAAATTGCATTTATAAAAATAAACTTCTTAAAGATTTTAAAAAACTTCGCTTGCAATATTTTTTTGACGAAATATGTTTCTTGAGTCAACCATATAATTTTGCAGAATTATTAAAATCAATTTTAAGAAAAACTTAAAATTTAACAATTAAGCATAATTGGTATTTAGCTGCTTGGTATAAAAAAATTACTTTAAAATATACACCCCAATTGTATGCTACTAGTTTCAAAGGTAAGTTCTTTTAAATGCTTTTAGTATTTGAAAGTAAAATACGCCACTTCGACAACAGAAGGCTACTTCGAATATTAAACCATATTTTCTAAATATACATTACTCATTGCATTTAAGTGAAATTCAGTTCAAATTTCTTACATTTTGAAAATCTGTACAACAACAACGACAACAAAACTTTAATAAGTGTTCGTTTTTTGCTTGTTTCAAGAAATCCATTGGATATCTAGAGCAAAATGAATGCAGGTTTTAGGTACTTAGGATACAAAAAATTCCCTAAAAATCTTTTTATTCTTTTATCACTAACGAGGTTGGTCATATAATTTAAAAGAATATATTTGTGCTAAAAATTTATAAGTCGTCACAGTGTAAAATTTTAATGCGTGTCTGCATACATTAGGTCTTAAACACTGATATATGCTCGATTCTAGTTTTAAAATATTGTATATTTATAATTTACAAAAGTAAAGATACCACAAAATGACTTTAATTCCATGTTCAAAAATTAATTCCAACTGTAGCGTCAGTCAATGACTTTATTTCTTAAAACGCCTCCATCCATGAAGCATGAAGGACTATTTCTTGCTACAAATAGCGGGTTGAGTCTTTGAAAACGTACAAATAAAGCATATCACATACTTATAAAGACAATAGTAGATTTTGTGTTACAAAATATTTTTTGCTTGCCCATAGTTGATTTTCGGTAACAGCTACTATGTTTTTTGTTTGTAATGCTAGAAAAGTAGAAGAAGATTCAAATTATAATTACAATTTCCAATAACGATTTGAAAATATGGACGGTAGCTATGAAAAATTAAATTGGAATTTGTAGCTTATCAATTGATTTAAAAATTAAATTTAAAAAATCTAAGAAAAAATTGAGAATGTTTATATTGTTAAGTATTAATTGGACAATTCATATTAAAAAATATAGCATTTAACACAAATTTTAAGAAGAAAATTTCATGAATTCAACGTTTCTATGGTTTAATGATATTATATTTAGGGCTTTGCTCAAATACTAAACATTAAGATATCCGAAATAATAAAAACTGCAGAAAGAATCTGCATACTCATAGTATACGACTCGAATATTTCTATCTGTACCCGAACGTCAAACCCGAGAATGAAATTTTCTTTACTGCTATTAAGCAACTTAAAAATTTTCAATAACATTTCGAGCACATTATTATTTCAAAATTGTACATAAAACTATAGTTTTGAAAAAAATCTTATTTAAAATACACATAATGTTGAATGGAAAGTTATCCTCTTATCTTCACATTACTAATACTCATACCCAACTTCTTGCATTACATCGCGAGCAGCATAGACTTAGGGAAAAACTTTTAATATTAAGCTTCCGCTGTTATATTTTCATTAAACAACTTTCTGTATTCATTTTAATATGAATGATATTAAGAGGTCAAGAAAATTCCCAAATTGGCACAGGCAGCTTTTTCAACTGCATTTACTTACGATTTTTCTATATTGAACCTCATATAATAAAATTGAAATACAATTAGTTTAATAAATGAGTGAACATATTCAGATAAATTATATAAAGCTGTGCCTGTTTGCTGTAATAATTGCATCTAGTTTGTTATCTAGTTTTCAAAGATTTCATGCGGAATCAATGTTTTGCAAAACCGAGGGAGAAATCACATTGGAAAGCTTGCAAAACAGAAGAATATAGACACCAAAAAATAATTATTATTCACACCATAGGCGTGCAAATCTAGTTAAATCACTTGAATTATCACCTCGCACATTATTAATGTGCTATCGAAAGATAGCTATATATGAAGATATTTATTCATATTTTTTATACTATAGAATGACGCCTTTATGTGCTGAAATATTTAGCAAGCGATTCGAACTCCACCCCCAAAGTGTTCTTTACATCGGAATTAATTATATAATTAAAACAGTTAATATAACACATTTCCTCAGGGTAGATATCTTGGATACATTTGCATCTTCATGAAAATTAATTAAACCTCTACTAGTAAGTGTAATTATTTCAATTATTAATCTCAAAAAAGCATTCTTTGCATAATAATATATATATATATATATATA
>CABFPE010000206.1:458233-477689 GCA_900660155.1 Hofstenia miamia | reverse complement strand
TATATATATATATATATATATATATATATATTTGTATATACATTAACGGAAAATCATTATTATGTAAATTTTCAAAACAAATTAGATAACTTCTTTAAAACCCATTGCAAGTTCAGGTACCTAAGTAAACAGCCACATATTTATAAAAAAATCCTATTATATATTCCTTATTCTAAATTGTAAGTTTTAGTAGCCTCTGTATTGTCATTAAGATTAGCTCGCGTCAAGAGTACGCTTGATATTGTGTCCATAAAAAGCTTTACCGAATTTAGATTTAGTGCCTGAAGCACTGCTTTAATTACTCTTTAATTTTTGCATAATATTGCAAGCAATGTCTGGCATTTTTGTGTATCGGATAAGCCGCTAGGTCTTTAACCCTTGAACACCAATATAAAATAATGATGTTGACGCCCATGTGGGTTGATTTGACCCATGAATGAATTATTGAATACAAATGCATTTAAGTAAGTTTACCTATGAATGCAAACATTGATTTCATATTTATCATGATTTCCACTTACAAATTTCTAATCCCCACGCCATGTTGTTATGGGAAATTAGGCTCTGCAATATTCTAATGCACAGACAGTATGTCAATTTTAAAGAATAGCTGATTTTTGACTGCGAGTGAGAACCTGAATTTTATTATAGACAGGATTTTTGAAATCAACTTGAAATCAAATGAGATCGCAATCTTTATCTACGCTTTGATCTGGTTGCAAATCGTAATTTCTCCAATTGCCAATATATTTGATATGTGCGAACAGACTCTTTCACTACCTTTCATTGTTGTAACAGTTGATGAAACCTTTGTTCCAGTCCATGGTCGATGCAGTTTTCACCACTACTTGCCATCAAGCCTACTTGTAGATATAGTTTAAAATTATGGGCTCTTTCTGATGCTTGTACAGGATACTGTCTTCGGGCGCGGCTAACCTGCGAATCGATCCTGAAACCAGTAACATGTGTGCTATTGGTTTAGGAGAGAAGGTTGTTAGGGAGATGAAAAATAACTTGGATGCTGGTAGATCAGTTGTTACGGAAATTATTTTCATCATTATCTCTTCTGGAACAATGCGAAAACGCCAGTGAATGTCGCGCCCTATTTCGATATAATAATGAAGCTATTCCCATTTGCTATTCACCAAAAAAGATCAAGCAATTACTTCGCATTTCAAGTGAGCACACACGGGCAACCATTGATGAGAAGACTCAGAAACCAGAAATTGTTTTGAGCTATAATAATGAAAAAGGGGGAGTTGATCATTTGTACCAAATGTGCGCGGCATATACATCAAGAAAACGAACATTACTTGGGCCAAGCTGCATATTTCAACATATGGTAGACGTAAGTGCAGATAACTGCTTCGCTATATGGTCTCTTATTGATGCTAACCCAAAGATCACGAGAAGACAGTTCTTGAAAATGCTCAGGGTTGAAATTTGTGGAGGCCACATAAAGATTCACATGGAAACTATGCCGATGAAGCCAGGCTTTAGATCTAGGTGTCAAACGTGTAAAATGAAAAAGACAGTTCAGCGTTGTAAATCACGTGAGAAGCCACTTTGCATGAATTGTGCATAATATATCGGTCCCCAATGCTAGTTTTCTTGAAGTTAATGCTTTATAAACATTTGCAAGTGTAAATATATTCTGTTCTGTTCAATAAATACGTTAATATTATATGTATAAATGATTTTTTACCATTTTAAAATAGACAATAATTCATACTGAGGAATATATATGAAATTGGGTCATTTTGACCCAAATGGGATTGAATGTATGTAAAAATTTAAAATTCGTATACCACATGATAAACAAATTCAAATGAAATTTACTTATGGTTTATATAAATATCATCAAAAGTTAATAAAAGTCAAGAAGTTTCAGCGTATTTGACGCAAAATTAATGACACAGCCTAACTTTTAAAATTCACGTGGGTCAAATCGACCCCAATTGGTGTTCAATCATTCAAAACCAGCAACATCTTTTCAAACAAAGGTCCCATTCCAATGTCTCTACGCTCTTCTCTTGTTTATAAATATCAATGTCATAAGTGTGAGCCCTTATACATAGTAGAGAATAGAAGACATCTTTAACCCAGAATCCGAGAACATCTTTACGATCATCTTCGCTCAGAAGTCTTCCTCCATCATCAAAGTCATGCCCCCACCTCATCTAATTTTTCAGTCATAATCTGTCATCCATCTTCAAAGGTAGACGAAGCAATCGCAATCAAAGAAATTCACCGGAGTTCTTCACAGCACTGGTAATTGATTGTAAAGTGCTATAGCTGGCAATGGTATATAATTTCTAAAAACTTTATATGCTGCTCTTGACATTGAGTACAATGTAAAAGCAACCTCCAAATCATTAGCAGAATAAGAAAGAGTCTATTTTTGAGGTGCTTAGTAATTGAATAATGCTTAACACAAAATCATGGTGTACACTGCTAACATTTTCCGGTACGTAATCAGAAACAATTCAAAAACGCAANGTAGAATTGTGTGGGGGTCGGATCTTTATGGCCATAACTGTATATATATATATATATATATATATATATATGTTATATATATAAATATATTTACATGTATATATAAATCTGGTCATTTTATTATATCCAGTAATGGGTAAATTTTACGATGTCTATTTAATAATGAAAAATACCAGAATTAGTAATTATTCACAAGGTAAACCTTTCGACGTAGCTTGATTTGGAAACGATTCACTCTTCGTTTTCAATCCTAAAAAGTTCATTTTTATAGAAATTAATTTGTATTGTAACTTGGCTTGTAGTTGCTAGAGCAATATTGACTTTTCCAGCAGTTTCATGCATAAACCCTGTTCGGGCAAAATACGTCGTTCGGGAGGTGATAACTTGTTTATTTCAAAGTGAAACTATTTAACTGTTTTTGATGCAAGTTTAATAAACCGTGGCATCGATTTTCGCTAAATTTTGATTGTTTAAGCCCCGAATAATTGCTTTCGGTTCTTTTCCCTCTTCATGTTTATGCCGTTTTAACCTTAAGCAGCCTGGTGTCCTCTTTAAAGGACAAACCGTTTCTCCACATTTACAAATAATTTTCTCTGAGCATATTCGCAAAATTTGAAAATCTTGGGGCATGGGTAGTTCTATTGGGAACATTCTTTAATCCAATGTTGAAAATTTCTATTAAATCTTGTTGCTGTGGCAGAGGTCGTTGAAAAGAATAACAAATTTTCTTTGAAAATTTCGAATTTTCAAAAAAGATTTAAATTCTCTCTATACCTAGTGTTCATGTAAATAGAAAGCATTGAACCCATGGAGGCAAGAAAGAACCTTGACTGTTTTTGATTTATGCAAATACATTCCAAACCCATTGAGTTAGAAGGCGCAGGACAAAGCCTGCGTGTGTGTAATTAGAGTGAAAAAGAAAGAGGAGAAAAAGGAGACTCTCTTCTATCATGTGATGCTTTCAGACTGTACATAGTTTTAAAAGTTTTGAAATTTTTTTATAGGATCATGAAAATTTTTAAAAAATCCCTACGGTGTTTAAGGTTAATAATTTATCAATTATTGACTGTCGACTTGGTAAATTTGAATAAAATTTAAATAATTATAAGGTTTATTGCCCAATCAAATACTTATAGTAAATGTCAAAGGATTTGTTAAGCATTTGTAATCGCCAACTACAATGATAATAATGGGTGAGCCTATATTTAGATACGATAGCAGCAAAAAAATTGTTCAGTTTTTTAAGTACATGATTCCTAAATGTGTAAAATCATCTAACTTTTGAACTTGATTTGTTTCCAGCCAATGCACAGTACCAAAAAATTTAAGGAATATGGAGATACTGACGAACAGGTTGTTAACATTTTTAAATTTTTTTCAGATTTTGTACCAAAGTATTTAAATTTTTTATGTTTTTTTAATTATCAGGCTGAATCCACACTTCTATAAAAATATTTTAAAGTGTTTCATGCAATTTTGATTTAACATATCTCTTTGCATAGCGCTTAAATTGATTAAAGTTGCAAAGCGAACTTTTATAACCCTGAAAATCTATTAGAAAAATGTCATTTTGAAGATGGAATGCTAATTCTCTCATAATAGGATGCATGGGGTGATTTTGAAAGACTTCGGGCTTCAACTTTCTTCCTCTTAGAATCACTCAATGAGCTGTTATTGTTTCGCAAACTGCACCAGTTTCTGAATAACAAGGCTCTTCTAGAAAAAAGCTTTCCTTCTCTTCAAAAAGTTATGATAAATTAAAGCTCAATAGATCTGAATCGAAACCTACAGTTAATGCCTAAATTGATAGACGCCCTTAGATTTAAACTATGCAAAATATTGAAGCATTGGGTACAGACAAACGTGTCGAAACATCTGTTAAACGATAAAAGCTTTGTATTTTCAAAAATCAGCAAATAATTCATTCCGTTGATTGATTTTTTGACCCTATGTCTTATATTGTGAACATTAAAATAAAAAATTCTTTAATATTCTTGAAATTTCTGCCCAAAATATTGTTTGTTGTATATATATATATGTATATCAGCATGTTAAGACCTTTGTGGCAGGGCCGAACTGACCAACTTCACAAAGCTGTAGTGAATTTCGAATTTGAGGAGAATTTAGGGCAGCTTAATTCCAAAAATCCACTATATCATCTTCTCGCCATCCTTGAATTCTATTCATTCTTATTTCACCAAGTCGTTTTCTGCTTTTATTCCCACCTCTTTTGGGTGCTCTAAAAAGGCACTTAGAAGCAGCAAGTAGTTTTATCCAGCTTTTTTCTTCGTTAGGTTCCAAAACACAGTTGTTCAGAAACGAAACAATGACACTGTAGGTCAACACTTTTTGGGATGTAGCAGATTGCTGGAACATGAGATTTGTCTATTTCAATAAATGATAAGACGACGAGGAACTACTAGGATTATCAGATAAAATTGAATCACTCAGACTAAGTTCGTCAAAGTCTTGAGTGAGATTTGTTGCTGATTGCGATGGATGAGCAAATGTTTCTGTAGGTGTACGACATTTAGGGTATTGAATGGCATTGTAAATGTTATTAATACCGGCACATTGAAAATGAACCAATTTCTTGCATGACAGACATTGAATACAAGTGTTTGGACAGCTTAAGTAACATACCACACATGAGTATTTAATTACCATATCATTGTATATTTTCTCGTTGCCTTTTATAATAAGTGGTTCTATTGATGTTGCATAAAATGTTCTTTCATAAATGATAAAATATTGCATTTGAGCCTTCATTACGATAAATTAAGGGCTTTTATTAATTAAAACTATCAAATAATTGGCATGGGCTGCAATAGATACTCTACAATTCCACTGAATACCAAAAGGTGAAAACATTTTTGTTATTCAGAGTAGCTTATATTAATAATATTTGCTTCATTAACTTTGTCTTAAATTACTAAGTATTGTATCCTACGGCAATGCATATGTCATGATATATTTCAAGCGATATTTGTCACAAATTCCTGCATTTCAATTATCATTACCCATTGTTAATGCAGGCTGTGATAATCCATTACAATAATCAAAGAATTTTAATTCCTGACTATCTCTACATTCGTGGATTTTTAAATTGCTTTACATTTAAAGATATGTACATTCACAAAATTTTAAAAACGAATTATAATTAATCAAATAAAGTTATGCAATGAACATATGGCGTATTTTATATCAATTATTATTCTATGCTCAAAGGCGGAGTTTTTCTTATACATTCCAAATTTGTGATGCTATTTACTTTGTACTAAAAAATCATGCAAAATTCTAAACTACTAGTTAATTTACGCATACTCATAATACTTATAATTATAAATTTTATATAAATTTTCAGTCTTTTATTCAATCTAGCTGAATTTTTGATGGTATTCAGTTGAACTTTAGTCATCGATTAAGAGGTATGACTGTGCTTCTCCCAACCAAAGCATTAAATTTAAAGTAATTACCCCTGAACCTGCAATTAAGCCATTCATATAGAATAGATTTTGCCAGTTTTCCATTTGGTAGATATCACTCTTAAGAAAATAATTTGAGTAAATTGCAACAATATATCCAGAACTATTTCCTATGGACCCTGCAAGTCCTACAGACAGCACTACAAATTTGGAGTGATTTACAATGATAGTGAAGATGACAGTGTTGGCTGTTAATGAGCAGAAAAAGGATAAGCAAAAAATCATTATTGCGAAAAAACCATTGCAATCAATAAAATTTGTAAGTACAGTTTGTAGAAAAAAAACCATCAGCATAAACAGTGAATACACAATACTGTAGAGCAATCGCGGTGAGATAATTTTGGTATTTGCAATTTCAGATACAACAAGGCTTGATAAAAGAGGAGTCACCGTAAACACTATCATGGGCAATGAATTAATCAGACCATTTTGAAAGATTGGAAACTTCAAAATTGAAGAGTAATACTGTGGAAGTTTTAGTAGAATAAAATTGTTAATACACATAATAGCCAATCCGCTATAAGAATATGCATAGACTTTCCAGTCAAGAAACAACTTTAAACTTTGAGTTTTTGGAGATGCATCATGCTGGTGAGGATCCATTCTGTGAACAATTTCTTGAAATTGGGATGAGTTGGATATTGCAATGTAGAAAATTGCATAGACTAGTTGAATACTTCCGCATACATAGAAACTGGATTCCCACCCACCAAGATCCGCTCTACTACAGAGATATCCCGTGATAACAGGTGTAACTAAAGAACCAATTCCAAAGCATGCTACCACCAAGCTCACTGAAACAGTAACCTCATTTTTCAAGGATAATTTCCTGACAAGCGCTGAAGTTGTTGGAAATATAAATGACCCTGCTGCCCCCATCAAAAATCGAGTCAGAAAAACAGAAATTGGACCATAACTGCTTGCAAATGGAATCATGATTGCACACAATGCATGAACAATATTGCATATGTTTAGTAAAAGCAGAGGAGACACAAAAACAGATATTAATCCGGCTGGTATTTGCAACCCTGCATACGCATAGAAATATGAACCCAGAATCATGTCGACTTCAAAAAGTGACCAGTTAAATGGAGGATTGCTTATGGTTACATCATTTTCTGTACTTATATTTACAGTTGCTCCACATTCAGTATTGAAAGTATCCTCTTTTTGTAACTGATCTTTTATTTCTACCATTGAGATGATTGCTATATAGAGGCTGTTGCGTGTGAGATACATAAACAGAGTATTAGCCGCTGTTAGAATTACAAACAATCGTCTAGTCTTCATTTATGAACTAAACAATAAATTTAAGCTAAGGAAAATTGAAACTCATATTCAATGGATTAGAGTTCGCTCATGATTGGAAATATTAATTTTATTAAAATTTAAGTACAGTAATTTAAAGTCTTGTAAACAAAATGCCCAGGGTTAGGGTTAGGTTTGACCCAAGTTTAATTTTGAAAGATGAAGCAAAATATGTCCTGAAGCAATCACAAGTAAATGGTCAGGTAAGAGCAGAAAATATTTTTTGAAAATTATTTTTGCTCTTAATATATGAACTTCATATTTTCTTGCAAATGCTTTTAAATTGTCAAGTCGATTTTTAATATTCAAACTTCTATCATCTGCAGTCTAGACGAACTTTCAAAAAGTGCTATAATTTGTTAGTCACTGACAATACCTTAGCAACAGATATAATTTCATTTTATTAAATTTTGCACCATCTAAGTAGTGAGTGAGGTCGGCCATAGGCTTACTCACGTGTATTTTCTTCATAGTTTAAAATATTTTCTTCAAGCCTATTAAGAAATATTCTTAGTCTTCTGTAAGGACAGATCTATGGGTAAGCATGCATAATGTTATGAAAAAATTAGTGTTCAAATTATTATTTCCTAACGAAGCATTTGATTTCTTAAGAAATCCTCACAGTTTCCCAATACCTAATGTTCAGAGAACAATGCGGTCTAAAACCAGTTCAAGTAAAACTTTACCTTAAATACTGTGCTTTCTGTAGATAGATGGCCTTGTTCAGGCGCGATTTTAATGCTTAAATATTACAAAACCTTTGTTAGTTTGTGAGGTATGATCGCTTAAAGTATTCAAGAAGACTTCACACATTATAAAAAATTTCTGGATTATTCAGAATTGCTGCCCGTGCCCTCCCTGCGCTCGCTTATCTCCTAATGTCCGGTACCTGCCCTCGCACGGTGGAATCTACACACTAAATTGAGTTGAAAATATTATAAGATGGGAATGTAAAATTTTGTTTTTGAATATATTGCTTACAAATTCTTTAACATTACTGCACCTGGGTTGATTTTGATGCAATATTGGATAATTTTCAAGTCAGTCTATTTTTAAATTTTGTCATGCGTCAACACAAGCCCTGCCCAGTCCATATCTATCACTGTGCTTAAAACTCCTATGAAATTAAATAATTTGCAAATATTGTAACTTGATGTGCTGCATTTCATGTATGAAAATATTCGAATCAAGGAAAGTCTTGTAATAAAATATAATAAACGTACAGAATAAAAAGCAAAGCAAATTCGGAAAGGTTTAGATTTCCTATGTTAGATTTTCTAATAATACTTTCTGAAAAAAAGTGGAACATGAGTTCTTTGAAATTGAAGTATGCTAGGCAATTTTCTCATTTTATTTTCAATGTCTTGAGGCATTTAATGATAAAGCAATTCCCAAACATTTTATGTTTTCTTTCTTAGAAATGTCTATATCTCAAATTTCAACTGTGCACGTTTCTTTTAGTAAAGGTAGATTTGACAACTCAATGTGAACATTTAGTCTGCCATTAAATGTTTAGTGATCAGTGTGATTTAATTCATAGTTTTACAAATTATTCACTGAAATTATTTATCTGGCTCATAACCAAGACCCACTCATATCCGTAAAACAGTAGGTCAAACCTTGACATATACAGCTTTACATCTTAAATATTTTTCATATATTTTCCCCAAATCCATCATGAAATTTGAAAGTCGTGCTAAAAAAATTTTTTGTGAATGTGCAGCAATAAAATGTTGAGCATTTGCACTATAGTGCAGTGCGACCTTCTAAGTACCTTAACACTTATAAAATTTTTTTGATGTTTTGAAATTCCTTAAATTCATCCCTATAATTCAAATTCAGACAATCAAAAACTCTAAGCACTATGAGAGCAACAGCTTGCAATATTTGTTTCTGAAGAAAGTCCCTCCCCCAAGTCTTGTTAAGCTGCAACCTGTGCAAAGCAAGAGGTCATGCCATCGAGAATAGGCCACCAAACTACATCTTAAACATAAATGAGAGAAGAAACAATTTTCAATCTTTTTTTCCTCTTTGATTTTGGATGCATTCATTAGTATATAATCGTCTAGAATATTTTTAACAAGCCATAACAGATTTAAGAATACAGAATAGGTAAATGAATTCACACTAAGTTATTGCCTTTACACTGAACCTGATGTTAGCTACTAGAAATATTTAAGTTTTCAGTTTGTTTTCATGGCAAAGCGTATGACATACATTTTGTAGCTATATTTTACTGAATAATAAATTTGCTAGAAGTTAGGTTTGATACATAGTATCACTCACCTATTTTTATATATCTTCGTGGAAACAAGTACAATGCTACTTATTACTATAAAACAAAATCCTACTAGTGTTTCTGCGCTCAACAGAGCATTATCAAGTTTCTCAAATAGATGAAATCTTCTGTCAATACTTTGAGTGCAGTAACAATGTTATCATTTATTTTACAGAATGTGGTTATAATTCGTATGTGGCGAATTTTGACGAAAAGTGAGGCCAAATACACCTTTACAATCATTCAGAAAACTGTCCCTGAATTCTTACTTCATTTAAATTATATCGAAAATTACCTCACATATTTTCATGTCAAAGTGCACATAAACATAAAATTTAAAAATTTAATATTTGGTAAAATGCAATACATGAATATCAGAAGCATATCACTGCAAAATATCTTTGCTGCCAATTTATACCTAAGCAAGATAGGTGTCTTCGAGCGGTTTACTTATGAAGAAAGATCAGACTTAGCAAAATTGGGTTGTGTCTTCACGACTGGCTTTCTACATAAATTCATGAAGATTTCATGAATAATTTCGTTGGATATTTCATATCAATCTGATAACTGTTCAATAAATTAGGATATTTTTGATGTCACTGATAAAAAAATAATGTAAATGTTTGCAAAATAATCCTACGATACCCTTTCATCAAATTGCTTCATAATAAACAAGTGTTTTGCGACAGCATTTTCTTAATGGCTTCAAAATTTACGAATAAAATGTTCTTATTGTTCTTCAATTGACTTGATAGGTGTGATTTGACAGATGAGGGACTATTTTAATGAAAGAGGTTGGGAAGGTCTCATTCCAAATGAATTACAGGTTTTTGCAATTTAATAAACTTTTCAAAAAACCAAAGTATTAATTTTAACAAAAATCTATTTTGATTTTTCGATAAAGTAATGCTACCTACTTATCAGAAGTCGAATATTTTGTCATTCGAACTAAAGTATTGAATAAAGCTGACCGGACCCTGGCAGGCATGTCTTCACACACACACACACACACACACACACACACATATATATATATATATATATATATTCTGATATTCGGTCATTCAATTCTTCCACTAAAAACTGAAAAGCAAGCTTCATTCAACACAAATGATTCATGCAATTGCTACCTACATGCAAAGGCGGACATTAGGGTGGAGTGAAATCGGCCAAAATTTTTTTTTGAATTGTCATTAGTTTGGGGTTTCAATAGTTGCATTAGGGGTTAAGTAACAACACCTGAAAATTTCATTCAAATAAATTATTTTTTAGATCTGCTACCAGGCTTTTTTATATTAGTTATAGTCCGAAGAATACGACAAAATCTGTTAAAATGTACCAACATATATTTACTAAATAAACTAACTTAAACATACTGTTTTCACTTACTATGATGACATAAATCAGTGTGAAAAGAAATAGTCACATTTAGTGGCAAACTTGGGAATCTGGTGTCGAGATGCCATCCTGACACAGATGAAACCGTCACGCGAATTCACGTCGCACACCACTGCGCAGGTTTTAGTCACGGAATGTGGGAATAAGACCAATGGCATTTCACTAGAACTAATCATCTGCTGTAGATTATTGTCATCCCTATCCTTGGTGACAGGAGGTTCAGTGACATCAAGCAGCTACCGGTCTATTAGTCCAAAGTATTCGGACACATCCATTATCAGAGGTGGAACGCGGAATTTACGAACAGTTTGAGATGTTGTTGACGGTGATCTTGCCAGTCCTAGTTCACGGATTTTGGGTCCTTGGACTGTGATCATAGCCAACAAAATGTTCTTGTTGTGACAGAAGTACCCATTTCGTTGGAGAACAGGATCGACAACTTTCTTTAGTGTCATAGTTTCATAAGAAGATATCGCGTTCTGACCACCATCTCATGCATGTGTCGTGCTACGACCTTACATGAAGGTTTCGACTTTGATGGTGAACCACATAGATGATGAATGGCAAATCTTTGAGATTCTTTAGGCTTTTTTATTTCTTATATATATATATATATATAAGGCGAATCCGGTTTGCTGCAGTCAACCATCATGAATTATTAAAGAGACTGTCCCGGTATGAAGTTTGTACTATTTTCTTGTAGTTCATTGCGTACTTTTGATCGATTCCTACATAGTTTGCTCCTATTGATAATCGTTGATGGATCCTTCTGCAAAACAAATCCCATTTCGTGAAGTACAGCTAAAGCTATAATGGCGACAGATCTGTCAGAGATACTGGTACAGGCACATGCTTTGGCTAATGAAGGAAGTTCTGTATTCATTTTAAAATTAGTGTCTGGTGTTGTAAAGTCAGTTTTCCTCTTCTTGGAGTTGGGCGTAGGCGTCTCAATTCACTCTCCTTTCTGGCATTATTCTCTGTAATCGCATTGTTGCCCCCATGTCTATTCCACTTATCATCATTTTTCTTGGTCATCTCTCGTCTTAAAGAAATACATGCTCTTGATTTGGAACTTTGTCAAACTTCTCACAAGTGCAGTTGACAAAATCGGTACATTGCATTTGGATACATCAATAAGTGTATTGGCATTTTCTTTGAAGGTTTTGATTTGTTGTTTGTTGCTGTCTATTTCTTTTCAGGCATTTTACAGTTTCAATAGTGCATTGTATTTGTCATGATAACTTCATAATATTTCAATGATATGACCGACTGTCACTGTTGGTAAGGAAACCTTGTCCCACATTTTTTGTCTGGAAGGACACAACTGAGATGATATATTAGTGAATGTTGGAAACTTCTTCTTTGGTGTCATCAGTTGATGTTGTATTTCGAAGTAGGATTTCATGACGTCAGCATATGTCAAGAGTACGTTTTGTGGGAGTTGTTATGGGCACCGAATATCACACATGTTGCCTTCTGTCTGGTATCCATTTTGCCCGTAAAAATCATTATTTCAAATACTGAGGATTTTAGTAACGTAACATGATTTGAGTGACCAGAATAGTAAGAAAATAGTAGGTTTACATTATTGATTATGTAACTTAATTTCTTAAGTCAGGATCGCTTTGCTACAGAGACATACACATTATTCTATCAACAATGTAATTTTGTTAAGCAGTAATAGCCAACATCTCAAAAAGAAGTGTGTAATTTGTAGGTCAACCAAAATGGCATTAAGGGCATTAGGGGCAGAAAGGGCGGAATCTGTGGTTAAAGGCAGAGTTCATATAAATAGGGCAGAATTTCCCCAAATTTAGCCTAAAATAACACAAATTCACACTTAAAATCAATTGAAGCGACCATATTGTGGTCCTGCAATTTGATTGGCTGATATTATAGCACAAGTTACTTTACTGTCTGTGCAATCAATGTCACTGAGCAACATAGTGCCACGCAGTGTAACCGCAATGGGATTGGATTATAAGCATTGCCATTTTCATTATTGTACTGTTCCGAACGCGGTTTAGTCATGCCCAAGAGTGCACTTTCAAAGGTTGAAAAAACCAAGACGTATGCATAGCAATACCCAAGAGAATTCGAAAGCCCTGGAAATGCATTGTACTGCAAGTTGTGTAAGAAGGATATTCAATCTGAAAAATTAATGAAAGTAACTGTCCACCATGAGACACTGACGCGTAAGACCCGCCTTCCAATGACACCAGTGTTTACATTCCCCACCAATGACAAAACCACCAGGTACGACCGAGCATTTTGAATGCAGATATCCCGCTGCACAATTTGAGAAACTCTGCCCTGAGAGAGGTATTTCGGCAGGATGGAGTGGATCTTCCATCTGAGACGAGCTGTTGAAATGCCATTCGGAAAATTTATGAGCAAAACCGGGGATTACGCGTTTATACATGGATACGACACTGTTTCAAGTTTAGGCCGAAATTAACTAATGAGAATATGTGGTAGTGCTAAGTAAGTTATTGTTATCCAATCAAAGTGGCAATTTATGTAGTTGATGGCCTAAACTTGATATCAGTGTCACATCCAGTGTATTAATCACGTAGTCCACGGTATGACATACTAAAAATGGGGCAAGAACTTCAAAACAAAGACGAAATTGACATGAAGAACGTGAAATTCTTTCAAGCCACTGTACTTGATTAAGACAACTGCTGGCAGGAAATCAACGTGGCACATATTTTTCAAGAAGTAGATGAGGCTGTTAAAATTTTGAAGATTCAATAGTATCAATTGCTACAATTTTCGTTGGATTCTGCTTTATATATACACAAGGCCTTTAATGTATTGAAACAACTATATCCCAATCATACGCAATGTCTTGCTCATCTTCTTCATGATACTGCTGAATTAGTACGTGTAAAATTTCCGGCTGTTGATGAATTGATATCTCGAATAATTTGATAGTATGTAAGGCAGAGCTAGTGAGTTGGTCAAACAATGATTGAGCATGTAAGAATTCAACTAAGCAGTGAGTAAGGTAAGGCACTAATGATACAACTTTTGTTGCGAAACCAATTAAGATGAGAAACCACATTGGAGGAATTTAAATTATTTCAAAATTATCACAATGCGCGCTATAATTGGTTTAGCAACAAAAGTTGTATCGTTTGTGTGGGGCTTAAAACTCAAGTCTCTATATATAGGACGACAGGTAAAACAAGATATAACGGGTGATCAATAAAAATCCGTACTAATTGAAAATTACATCGTATTAAGGCATACGACATAGTCTATGAAAAATGTAATTAAACAATAAATACTTTATATGTTTCTAAAACCTTAACTGATAGTAATATTCATTTCACGTGGCATATAATCGATAATACAATGCAAAACTTCAATGAGCAACAAAAGCCAGTTCAAGTATCAAGTGCTTCCTTATTTTAAAGAGATAGTTTTCGCAAACAAAACTCTTTATATATGTTAAACAGATATGAGACTGTTGGATCCACTGAATGAGCTCAAGGATCATGGAAACCAGGTGAAAAGTTAACTTAACCCAATCGACTGCTAATGTGGATGCAATTTTGCCAAGAGGCAAAACAGCCATATCCAAGGGGACTTATTTGGAATGCATCAAAAAACCTTTTGCCCTTTATTAAAGACGCTTATCCAAAGAGTGACTATGTACATCTTTTGGCCTGATTTTGCTTCGAGCCATTATGCCCATGACACTTTAAATTCATTTGATGAATTTGGCATCAACTTTGTTACTAATGACTCCTACCATCCAAATGTACCTCAAGCGAGGCCAATAGATGATTTTTTGGAATACTGAAACAAATCGTCTATGACAAGGGATGGGAGGCTAAAACTCATAATGAGCTAAAACAAATAATAAAACGCTGTTTGTTTGCGAGATGATGAAAAATGTTAAGCAAGGACTCACTAAAGCACACAATGACGGATTTGAACTGCTTACCATTAAAATGTATTGATATCTCATTTAAATTATATACACTTTTCATTTAACTTCATTTCATTAAATTTTTGATAGACTATGTGATATGCCTTATACGATATAATTTTCAATTAGTACGAATTTTTATTGATCACCCGTTAATATGTTGGTACACAAATTAAGTCAATGTTTGCACAGACAATTAATGGTATTCTAGGTGTAAATTTGACACAGACAGGTGTAATTATTCTGTGTTAACAAACCTTAGTAGGTGTAAGCAGGTGTAGCAACATGTCAGAGTACGGCCTACTTAGTTGTGTATTGGAGGCAAATAGCAAATTTTCCAGTGGCTGTTTAAGATGTGGATTGATTTTATTAAAATTTTGCAGTAATTTTAGTAATACCAATTAGCAACTTTTCCAACCTCAAGCTAATAAAAATTCAAAAAATAGGATTTTCACTCCACCTTAGTGATGTGATTTGAAAACTTTGCAGGTGTGATTATGGGTGGGAAATCATTTCAAAAGTGCAGGTATGATTTTACATGCACTTACATTTGAGAAGGTTTAGAAATGCTTTCTTAAAATAAAAATAAACTTAGTCTGCCTTATGAATAGAAATTGGAAATATGCATTATAAAATTTTTTAGCTATGAAAATTAAATTTTTATAATTATTACATGCAAAAACTTCTTTAAAGTTTTTGATAATATGAAGACTCTATATAATTTAAAAAGTAAACATTGCTTTAATCCACTTTGTTATTGAAACTAAAAAATTTTAAGAAACAAATTGATTTTGATAAAATGTATGATATTTTTTTAATTATGTGTTTCTTACAGCAGCAGTAAAGTTACAAGAAAAAATGTCACATAAATCAAAATATGCATAAAACTGACTCCAGAGCCCAATGGACTCAAAAAAGTTTACACTGAAAATCTATTAAAAGATCTTGAACCTTATAAAAAAAATTCATCTTGACATGAAAGAGCTTTTGTCTGAGCAATGGAAATTTGAAGGCTTCATTTCATGTGTCTAAGTTGCAAGTGTTTTGGATAATTTATTGATAATCTTACTTAAATTTACAAACTTGGGATTGTGCATTATTATGTGGATTGAACCCAAACTGTTTTAAGAATGTATGACAAATGTTCAAATGTGTTACTGGGCGATAACATAAGACCTATTTCCTTTGCTGAAGAGTGGAGAAACTTTTTGCAATGTACATATGAAGCCATGTCAAGTACTAAAATATTTTCAAAAAACAATTAGCTTTGAAAGGCATCAGCATATGTAGCAAAAAACTATTCAAAATTTTATTATTACGGCATATTCTTAGATAAATGCATCAGAAAAAATATAATTAAGAAAGTGTACATAGGAATTCCAAAATGTATAATTTATATGCATATATAATTATAATAATTGCTTTAATTCCTGTATCAAATGAATAAAAAGTGTAAAAAGTTAAAAAATAAACGTGTTATAAGTGAGGAATTTTCGAGCCATAATTAAGAAAGAATTTCTTGTTTTCTTTGTTCTGCAGAATATTGCATTTGATGTCATATGTAGGCAATGCTCAAAGGTAGTGTCTTTGGTATTAATTGAATTAAGGATGGTTTTCATCTTCACAAATTTTAACAAATTGAAGAATGAAATCCTCTTGCATGGTTTTGGTGACAAAAGTTTTACATATACTTGGGAACCCAAGGGCTATGCCTGAATCGTCCTGGAGAGTAACCTCCTCGCGGTGGTTCCTGGATAGGCGGCGACGCTGAGCCAATACTTGATGGGCGCGTCGCTTTGCGGAGTCCCGAACCTAGAGTGGACGTTAAACAATAGGGTATAAGAAGGTGCAACCATGTGTGCTTTGCACATATGGGGGCGGTGACGATGATGTGAGACTGTCTGTTCTGTGGAGCAGACGGCGACGTCTATGCCCAGAGCCGTAGAGTGCGTCTACGAGGGCAGTTATACAGAGGATTTTCCTCTGTCTCTGGCCTCTAGATAGGCCCAGGCCAGCATTTGCTGAGCCTTACCTATGAGGGAGCTTTGCTTCGTCATGGGTTTTAGTTATGATCCGACATCTTTAATTAAACTGGAGAATCGAGTCACTTGGTGCTTTGCACTTCAAGTTTATTTACCTCCAAATAGAATTCAGGATCCTCCATAACAGGCAGACGCAGGTGCTCACGAGTTACCTCAGTTAGTAGCCTTGGTTGGCGAAAGCTGTAGAGAGGCGCAACCCTCTCATGAAGCTCGGCCTTCGGCTTCACTCTCTGCTGATCAGACTCAACACAGATCAGCACTCTGCGTGCCAGGGGTCGCCAGAGGACAAGCATGATTAAGCCGGCCGCACACTTCTAGGGGAAATGCCAGAGCTAATCTGTTGCCACCCACTCTTCAGTCCGTTGACTGGTAGAGTAACCCCGACATATACTTAACCATATGTGTAGCATCATCCAAACAAAATAAGCTGCTAAGGAAGAAAGTCAATAAAAAGAACTTAAGATCGAATTTAGATATGATCGGAAATGTATTATGAAATCTAGTAACATCTTAATTTAGTTTGTATATTGCAACCAAGAAACAACAGTGCAAATTAGTACGAATTAGTATTTGTCGATATTATGATTTTGACCAAACAAATGGGGCGAAGTCGCTTCCATTATTTTTAGCCGCCATCTTGGCAGACGGTAGATTTAAATTTCGAAATCGACAGGTACTTTCAAGTGTATCGATTAAAATTCCACTTTTGGCATTACTCACAACTACACGGTTCGTAATTAATAAGAGATGAGAAAAACCCTTGCGTACAATAAATATTCACAAATAAGTCTAATACTTATGTATTATATATACATATATATAATTTAGATCTTTAGAATAGTTGGGTGCATTGAAATTGCAAGAAAAACGAATATGTGTTGATATTTTTTAAAATATACTGTTTCTAAGACAACAATTGTGGTCCTCACTTCAAAGCTTAGTTTTAACAAATAGATCCATGAGGTCAAGCAAAAATTTTGAGGATATCAGTGATGAAGAATTTCAAATTATATTATTAAGCAACAATACTTCATTAAATTTTTGGAAATTTTATAAGAAAATATGCTAAATGTAATGTGATTTTTGAGAATTATGAACTATCAGTGTAATGTATTGTATAATTCAAGAACAAATATAACTGATTTTGTTTTCCATGTTATTAAACCTTTCATATTTCAGGGAGCAGAATGGAAAATCCTCGATTTGGAAGCCCCCCGCAGTGAAAAATCGAATAAATTTTTCAAAAGTAATTTGTTTGATACTTTTCAGTTTTAATGGCTGGAAACAAATTTTTCCAATACGCAAAGAAATAAAAAATGGTAACAGTAATATTCGTCAATCACTGCGTTTGGGAGTACCCTTTGTAGTTTTTCTTTACCTGGCTTATAATGTCATATATCTCACCCATCTTGTAAATACGGATATACCAGAGAACGAACTATCTGCTTTTATTCTATTGGAGAAGCTAAGTGGAAGTAATTTTGCTGTATGTAGTTTAATTCTACTAGTAATTTAATATAAATTAAACTTGTTAGCTTGTTTCATTTTTTGTGAAATTTCGAATGTATGGCAATGTCTAAATCCGCAAATGTTTAATTACTTGATATATTTCCTATTATCTTCATAAGATATTTAATTAAATGATTAGCATTATTTAATGCGTATGCAATATTAGGTGTTCTCAGCAATTCATTGCTATGCTTAATGTTTGCAACCACTAATTTTTAAATTTCCATTCCGTCCAGTAGTTAACCTTGAATTACATTATTACAGATTTTGGAGTGAATTTAAAATGAGATGAGATCACTTGAAAAAATTTACAATACAGTTGTAAATCATCAAATTTCGTTGCAATTATTAACTGAAGACGAATGTACATCTCATTCATAATAATAAATATACTACTTCTGTATACACATGACTGCATCGTTTTTCTGAACATGCTTAGAATGTAATGGTATAGGCTTTGATGTGTGTCCTTGATTGTAAAACATTTCCAAGAGTTAAGTGTAATGCCAAATATTTAAAACTGCTTTCTCTTTTTTTGTAGGTAAACATTAGAAAGCTTTATAGTCTGCATAGAATTTGTATAGCTTCCGTCATATTTCTTTTGTCATGACTATGGGAAAGCAATTTTTGAATATAGTTTATTGAGTTCTTTTATCATATTTAGTATTTGATATTTCATTTTTTCTCTTGAAAATTAAAGCGATGCAAACATATATAATGCTTCTTTTCTCCAATTATTTTGAAAAAATGATAATTCATTTAATAATTTTAACATTGTATGGAATGACATTGTGATAAATTTTGGTAAATAAGTTTTTATATTCACCTAACAATAAGAGGTCAATGACATAAACATCCTCACGTAAATACAATAATATACAACAAGAACTGGCTGCATTCCATTATATATATATATATATATATATATATATATTTAAATTTATATATATTAGGGCCCTGCGAATTTCAAATTTGAATTCGCGAGTTCGCATAAATT
>CABFPE010000206.1:434586-447587 GCA_900660155.1 Hofstenia miamia | reverse complement strand
CAGAAGGCAGCATTGTTAGGAACAGCTAGAGTCCTGAGGAAAGCTCTCAGACTCCCTGGGAACTGGTGAGTTCCCCGAGCTGAGAGGGAAACCAGCATGAAGCTCTGAGAAGTAAGAATAATAAACATACTACTAAGAGTCAGAGCAAATTTATTGCGCATTATATGTATACAAGATCTACAAACTAACACATGACAAAAGAAAATAAACATGAACAAATAACTACAAATTAATATGTACAATATATAATGTTATAATCAATGTTTGAGTGGATGTTTGTGTAGGTGCTCAATGTTGGATGTATGTTTCAAATGCATGAAGTGTATTACCGTCCCCTAATGTGTACTATTTTATTAGAATAATAATAATAATAATAATAGTAATAATAACAATTTTTTTATTGCAAGCCTCTGTAAAACCATGCAAATACTTATTAAGATTTAAAAGAAAATTTTCTTTTCTGTATTTTTACTTAGTTGCAATTTGATATAAACAGATTTTATTCATTGAGCATGCAAATATGTTTCTTTCTTTGGTGACATTTTGTTTTAATATTTTTGTTAAGTTTTTTAACTTGGTTTCTTCTCTAATCCAAGGGGATAATTTACTTCATAAATCTATACAGTAATTGATAAACATTTTATATGATTCTTTTTGAAAATTTGGTTTCTATAGCACTTGGTTCTAATATGTAGTTTTGACAAAAGTTCATCTTGATATAATTTTGAATTTTTTTTAATGATTTTTGTTTTTGTAAATAGTCCTATGAAAAAATGTTGTAAATTTTTCTGATTTTTTTTGATTACTTTTTCGCAGATTATATTTAGACTCAAATTCAACATTCTTTAAGGTTTTTTCTTTGATCTTTATTTAGACAAATTTGTAAATAACCATTACGAATATAAACGTAATTCTAGTAATACCTATAGTAAAATTGAAAATATATAGATATATGCCTAATAACCGAACATCACATCAGATGGGGCAGCAGGTTTTTAACCAAAAAATTATTTTTTGAATGTCTTTCTAGTAATAAGCAAACAATTTCTATTATATGTACAACGTGTGTTTGCGCTATTAATAGGGATGAAAATGCGTTTTTATGTTTTACATGTGCAGAGATTATTCATTGGAACACCGACTGCACTGGCCTCACATCTGGTGCGCTGAATGTTTTCAACAAGTTCAAGGGAAATATGATTCTTTTCTGTGTTAAATCAGGCAGAAAAGACGATGTTATTGACGGTGTTGTTTTTCCCGTAACGCGCATGTTTTTGCTCGAGATGTTGAAATTGCTGTGGATAACCGCCTTAAACCTATTGAACGCAATATTTCGATTAAAATTGTTATATTTGCACAGAAACTTAATCAATTTCAAAAACTTTATGCGAATCGTCTGTCTTGGAGAACCGAAAGTTTCTAATGCAAGGAAACAATTGGTATTAGAGAAAGAGTCTGTTTATGCTATTCTCAATCATATTGGTACCCCGATATAGCTGTTGATGATATCCAATGTATTGGAAAGCCTATGTCGAACGCTAATAGATCAAAAACATTACTAGTATCCTTCAATTACCTTGGGATTCTAGCAAGGTTATAAGTAATGTAAACCATTTAGCAAATTACTCAAAAAGGGTCTTTCTATCTCGAATGCTGACCAAAGAATAACAGGAAATTGAAGGGGGATTGCTGAAGAAGCTTTGGCAAGTGGTCAACGAATTGACTGCTACCCGGAGTGAACTAAAAGTTCGAAATTTAGCTCTTTTCAAAATGGTAAGAAAATTTATTCTTGATTAGCTCGTCATGGGTGTGAGAGTTCATTTGCTGTTGAATTGGTCGATTTTCGTTCGAGTAATAATAAAAGATCTTTAATTTCTGAAGGCTGTTTTCCCTATGTATATTCGCACAATATCAATGGCATCATATCTAGCTTATTGGAACTTGAAGCCCTTATTCTTGGCTGTAGAAATGATGTTATTTGTATACAAGAGACTAACCTGAAAGAATACCATCTTGATGTTATGATCACACAAGAATGTTACTACATGTACTGTCTTGATCGTGGTGGTTTCATAGTCTTTGTTAGTAAGCTATGGTCATAGAATAAACCTAACGTTATTGCTTCAGTTTTGAATCCAGATCTTGAATTTATTGCAATAAACTGTCGCTCATCCTATCTACCATCTACCTATTTTTCGGTTGTTGTTATTAACTTATACATGCGTCCTCAGCGCAATGACAAATCTACTCAAAAAGCTTTAAGATTGATTTTTCGAAGAACATTACAAGAAAGAACATGTTTTTTTTTATTATTATAGGTAAAAGCCATTGAAGAATTCAATATTTTCAACTGTGTCAACTGGCCAACTTTTAGTGTCTCTAATAAAAATCTTGGTATTGAGTATATTACCAGCTGAGAAAAATTTTACTCTGTTCAGAAAGGGAGTCCTTTTGGTGCAGCTATGATAAGTTAACACTGCAGTGTCATACTACGTCCGAAGCATACTTGCGCTGATAAAGTAAGAAGGCCTAAGTGCGGAAAAATGATTAGCGCCCGTACGATATTGATAGGATAACACCGATTGGTCTATTTTTGTGGACACATCACATGATGTAGACGAGCTTGTCATATTAACGAATTCATATATAAAAATTTGTTATGGAAACTAACCTTAAGACCCAATCAACATATCAAGAAAAGCATATTGGCCGAATTCATGACCTTCTCTACTAAAAACCAAATTTTATGCTATTTGAGGTAATGATAACGTTCGCGGAACAAAATTCAACTGTTAATAAAGAAAATAATTCATGAGTTGCGCCAAAAATGATTTCGAATGATGTCAAAATAAGAAATTTACTCAATTATACGATCTAAGTTTAAGTTTGCCAAAAAAATAATGTTCACTGAATCTAACATAAACAACCTTAATCTGCACTCTACGCGCTTCAATGAGGATCATTGAAAGGACTCGCCACTTACTCCGCCTTAAATAGATGAACATGAAGCACGGGTTGTCTTCATAGAACAGACAACAAGCTTATTCAAAAAAAGAGTTGAAGACACATCTTTTTAAAACTTATTGCATTTTAGTTCAGATGTGGAATTGGGCTGGACCTAAAATTGGGTTGGTCTGAACATAGACTAGGGATTGGACCAGACGTTCGACATGGCCGTCATGTCTTTGTAACAATTGATAAAGAAATTTCTTCGGAATTCTTACATTGATTTATTGTTACGGTTGGAATATTTAATACAATGTCAAGCTAAACGAGTTGTGTTTAGTAGTGGCTTGAATCCATCACGGGAATAATTCTAGGTTCNACTTACATCATCACCAAGCAACAAAAGATCATTTTAAAATATTAACAAAAAACAAACATACCAAGATCACTGAAGCATTATTAATAAAACAACAACGTAAAAAACTTTTAAATAGACAATTAAACCATGTTAGCATTCTTAAACTTTTCTAAACTTTCCCTCTATACTCTATATGCACTGACGAAGCTATACGTATGTAGCGAAACATGTTTGCGGAATAAATCTTTCATAATATGCTAAGTCTTAGCAAAATATCATTTATATATATATATATATATATATTATATCAAGTGATAATTCAAACACATATTTTGGGACAAACTTTTTGAGACAAAAACGCTATAAAACGGCTTAGACAAATTATTTTTAATTTGAGACAAAATTACGTAGATGGGACACTATTTTGAGACAAAATAGTAATACTTTGAGACAAAAAATATTTAGCCGGATTTAAAATTTAAATTTAAATTTCGAAATCTACAGGCATTTTTTCAAATGAATATAAATAGAATCAATTTTGTTGTAACAATTGATAAAGAAATTTCTTCGGAATTCTTACATTGATTTATTGTTACGGTTTGAATATTTAATACAATGTCAAGCTAAACGAGTTGTGTTTAGTAGTGGCTTGGATCCATCACGGAAACGATTCTAGGTTCCTTGTGCCGAGGTACAAAAGTGCACTTAGGTTAGGAATAGGGTTTTTTATTCTCGTTTAGCTGACTATCGATCATTATCCTACATGTATTAGAAATAACGAATTCGGAATAAAGCTAACAAGCCAAACGTAGGGATTTGTATTTATATTATTTTAGATCCAAATTAATGATGATAATGCGACCGATAATGTGACAGAGCAAGTATCAGTTATTAGATGATGTAGGATAGGAAGCCGCCACATATATAGATATCTACCTTAAATTTGTTTATTAAAGCCAATATATTTCGGTAATGGCTATACATGATATTAACTACGCGGCTAGTAACAAGTCAGGTTGCAAATACATGAAACACTTTTACAAATATAGACTAAGTCGAGTTGTGTCTTGTCTTGAGTATACACTGAGCTAGGATAGGGTACACATAAATTATATCAATGGGCTGAGAAGTTGAACTCAACTAAATGGATCGGATGGGAGCATGTGATACTGGATGTGGAGATTGGCCTCAGGCGGATACCCAGTTACCAACAATTAGAAGACATGCTGCGAGGCTTCGTCACCTAAATGGTGTTCATGATAATGTCTATTAATTAAAGTTAATGGAATTAAAGACGTGGAAGTAAGGCAGTACAAAATTAGTACATCCCTACACGCAAGTACACCGCTCTGGTTATCAAGAAATAGCGAGGAGAAACGGATGACAATGCCTGGTAAAGGATGCTACATAAGGGCCAGCGTTTGTTGTGCCTTCCTGTCAAGGCAGCTTTGCTGTGTCACAGGTAGCTATGATGACCAACATTACTACCATCTATTAAGGATTTGAGACAAGGCGTCTAAACTAGCTAGTAAATACTGCTTTGAAATTATTTGCACGGATCTATATATTAGCCGCAAGCGCTCTTAAAAGTTGCAACCGTTAGTAACCTTGGTTGGCCAAAGCGGGAGAGGCGCAACCCTCTCAACAGAAGTTCGGCCTTCCGCTTCATTCTGCTGATCAGACTGAACACAGATCAGTACTCTGCGTGCCAGGGGTCGCCAAAGGATCCTTAAGATCAAACCGGCCGTTTGTAACAACTACTTTTCAACTTGTTTATACAGTCAGACTTCCTTAGAAAACTTTTCTCTAATTTTAGTGGAACTATGGTTACGATACTTGACCTTTTCTCCATTTTGTATACAAATCAAATTTAAATATTAATACTGTTTATGCTATTTTTGCAATGACTGTTTTTTGTATTGCATTTACTTTGCAGGTTGCGTGATTTTGACCAAATTATCTCAAGCTTTGAGAATTAAATAATTTAATAATGGCTTTCGTTCATTGACCTAAGCATAGTTTACAGAGCAAACACTGCTCAAGTTTTGAAAAGTAATTAAATGTGTGCAAAAGCAATAGAAGCTAAAATGATTCCTCTATCTTAGAAAGAATAGCTAAAACATTCCATTTACGGTCAATTTTTTATCTCTTACGTATGTAGTTGCAGCTGATTATTTGCCTTATCAAAGATCCGGAAATTCAAATATAAACTTCGAAATGCAGGTGAAGTTTGTCCACTCTTAGCTCAATCTAAGAATCCTAATAGTTTAAATGAGTCCATATCAATAATACTATTTATTGTAAATTATGATGTTAATTAATTATATTTGGGTTTTCAATTTCTCAATGTGAAATTTGTGAGTACACCAACAATTTCATTGTCTTCAAAAATGAATTTCTTTACCAAATTTTGTCCTCACATTTATCATTAACTTTTAATGCATGCATTTTACTCGTTAATGCTACTTTTCAAGCCGCGATATTTTGTTGAAATTTATTTTTGACTTTCAAACTGAAGTAAACTGCTTTTTCTATTAATAATAAGGCTCATTAAATGTGAGTGTAAACCCAGATAAATTATGAGAAATCTATTTAATATTATATACAATAAAAATTTTACGGCTCGGGAACGGCTTTAATATTTATAGCTAAATCTAACTTGTAAAATTAGTGAGCAGCCAGAAAGATCCAGCCGCAAAACACTAGGTTGTACCTGCTGTATTGTCACAAGATTAAATCAACTCTATGTTTAGAATTGCGAAAACTGCTCTCACAATCGTAGCATTATTCTTACCTCTTCCTTTATTAATGAGACAAATTGCAGTGCATTGTTTGCTTGCATGACAAATATTTCCAATTTTTCCCAACTAGTTGCAGTGAACATGATAAAGAACACATACTTACAGTAGAATTTCGCATTTTGAAGATTCTAAATGATCGCTGCAATGATACAATGTACATGTATATTCTTTCACTTTCAACAAGCTTGATTTACCTCTTGAAGACGATGCATTTGTTGTTTTACGAACTTCAAAAATTGACAAGGACAACTGAAATAAAGATCTGGGCTTATTAGTCATTAACAGTAAGTTATCGATAATGGAGCAATAACCGATGGAAAAGTAGCGGCAAGATACCGCAGAAATCTTCTTCCTCTTCTCATATAGCTGTCAAATTACTGCTTAGGGAACGCGTAGAAATGTCACTAAATTTCATTTCCAATTAGATAATTTCATTAATTGAACTTCGAAACATTCTTAAAAGAGTGTACGTTTTCAAATTTTCTCTTCACAATGCAATAAGTCCTTTTCGGAGTTGCAAATTGCTTCGGTTGTTTTCAATGATTGACAAATGTTGTTGATCAATCTTCTTAATTATGACTTCAACAAAAAACTGATTTTTTTATTGATGGCTATGACAGTTTAAGTATGTTTCTCTTTAATAGCACAGTTGAAGGTTTTCTTGTTGCATTAAGCAATTTTACTTAAATAACATTTAGCTATGGGGATGTCGGGCTTATCAACGGACACGGACAAATTAACGGGCCTATTTTTATAGGTACTGGCTAGGGGCCGGGCACGGGCCCTACCCCAGGTTATAAGGATGCAAACTTTGTTCAACGTTTAAGATGTTCATAAACTGATAACAGAAATTTCTTAAGGTTTATTGGCCGAAGTGTAGTTTTCAAATGATGGCCGTATTAACAATATCAAAAAGCGCTTTGAGTTTGCCCGCTGTCAGTTGAACGTGAAATTTTCATTGAATTTAGAATTATTCAGAAATTGATAAAAAATGTAAAATTTTTTATAGACATTCAATCGCGAATGTAATCCCAAAGTATTGCGCATTACCAGCGTTGGAACCATGCCTTGATTTTTCGCACAAACGCACACGAAGGGACGCAGTTTAGCATGAGCACAACACGGCACGAAATTCTATAAATTTTTCGTTGAATGTAAAAGGCAACTTAGATTAAACCTCTATGAATGAAATGTTTTTGGCAGAAAATATTGTAAATAGGGTAACAAATTGTTCTAGAAATAAAACTTTGGATGATCTTAATATGCAAATTTATAGAATTGGAAAATCAAAATAACAAATGTATTTGATACCTATTTTAATGTGGGCACGATCACAGCAAGGGCACAAAATTTTCTGAAAAATGGACTCTTCACAAATATTAACATCGACCAAACCATTAAACGGAAGCCCTGCCCATGAATACTTAGAGTCGGCCTCAATCCGGTCCTGCCCATTTTTTGATTCTTAGCAAAAAAATGTCTTAAATTTTCTAGTTTTTAAGAGCAAAGTTGGGTATTTAGAAACTAGTGATAAAATCCGCATTCTGAAATTTAAAACTTAAGCTGAATTTTAGAAGAGCATGTGATATTAGTGTAAAATTTTAAAATGTAAATATTTGTTTTCAACACATTGATTTTAAAATATATGACATTCACTGCAATAGTAACTCATTTTTTAATTTTCGGCTCATTCTTCTGCCCTTTTTTTCAAGACCAGGTACCCAGGCCCATTTCCATTTCTGATGTGATTTCTTCGGTAACATATTAATGACTTTTTTTTGAAAATCATATTTTGCTGAGTAGCAATAATTGTCTAAAGTAAATTACCACAAATAGAGTTATACAAGGTGTTTCAAAAGTCTTGGGAACATAACGATTTTTAAGAACTCAAAAACTACTAGGAGTTGAAAAATAAAATGGGGGTACCGTTGGAAAGGTTAAAGTTTCAAGTTTTGTGGAGAATCTTCAAAGTTGCTCAATGTGAGCACCGTTTGTCACACGGCAGACAAACGCGTTTCAGCATCTCGACGTCAATGGTTCCCACAACTGCCGTCACTCGAGCCTTGGAAATGACAGCACATAAACTTGTGGCTTGACAAAACTCCAAAGAAAAAAGCCACACGGGGTAAGATCTGAAGATCTAGGAGGCCATGGCATGAGAACGTCATCACCTCGCACAGATCTGCCTTACTCTAAGACTTCAGTGTGGTGGTGCACCATCTTGTTGAAAAATGAAGTCATCAGATTCTTCTTCTTCCAACTGAGCCATTAACCAGTCTTCCAGCATGTTGAGATAGGATTCACCAGTGATAGTTGCCTCTTCAAAGAAGAACGGTCCATAGACTTCTTTCTTGGAAATTGCTTTAAAATGATCAAAAACTTGCTTACACAGTTTCATTTTTCTACCTGGAATAGTTCATGAGATATACGCATTTGTAATGTTCCCAAGACTTTTGAAACAACCTGAATGTATATAATATTTGAGAGTTCTAAGTACATGCGAAACGCATAATATCAAAAATTTTGGTATTTTTGGTAGCGTAACAAATTTTTAATAACAGAATTTTTAAAATATCCCTATTTTGTGGATCCCATTTAACAGAAGAAAACTCACTGAGAATTAAAATAGCTATTATCAGCATAATTGTTAAAATATTGCAGTGTATATACAGAGCTTTAGCTTTATATTTTCATTTAAAATTTACTCTATTGATTCTAATTAATATTTTGATACAAAATTCCAAAATATCAATGAGGCCAAAATATATATTTAAAAAATATTTTTCCAATGAGCTGTTAAAGTTTGTTAATATTTTATCTATAATTTCACATTAATTTTGTTAATGCTTAAAAATTTTGTCATGCAATCGAGTATATAAGCGATTGCATTATTCGATTGCATCATAAACAAGATGCAATGCAACGCAATGGGAACAGTTGTTGATGTTTCAGCCGAATTGCAAACATATTTTAAAAATTGCAGCAAAGCTAGCAGCTGGATTGAATATTTGGGGAAAAGTTAGTTTTGATAAAACAATATTCCAAAGACTGATCTGATTTTTGATGCAGTTAATAAAGCATTGCTGACACTTGCAGACGAACTCAACAAGCAATTTATAAATATGCAAAGCTATGTTGACCAGCAAATAGTTCAACTTCAAAAATAAATGCTGGACCACGACTACGAAAGTTACTCTAGTTACTTTTTAGTTTGCATTGGTGAAGAAACTGAGGAAAACGTAAACCGCTACATGGAAGAGGCGGAACACTTATCTCGTTCCGATTACAATAAATTCTTTTTTTTGGATATATTGATAATTGTAATTGGATTCCAAATTCTGCTGACATAAGGAAGATGGAAATACAAATTATAACTTTTAGATACAACACCAACTTGAGGATTATGACTCTTACAACACTTGCTAGTCCCAATATTGATAAGAATGAATACCATTACAGAGATCAAACAGTAAAGTATCTTGGACTGTTGAAAAACGAAACTGAGAGGCTTAGCAAGTACGGACTATTTTGTTACCATAAAATTACAGACATGCATAGTCCGGGTACTGAATTTCTAAACAACGGTAAGAAAATGCAATGATAGGGGGGAGCAATGGGAGGGTGCCAGTCAAACAAGTCACCTATGCTCTTAGAAAGTGAAACTTGCAGTATTGAAGCAGGCGTTCGTATGGAGATGGGAAGCATCACAACGGTTGTCTAGATCTGGAGTGCTATAAAGTGTTTATAGATTCTACAGTTATACATTTGATATGAGTGAGTCAGGTATACATTTTTGGAAACCAAACATAAAATACCAAACAAAAATGTGGAAACTTGCTTCTTTGGAAACTCATAGCAATTATTGAACGGAGAAGCAAATGCTTAAAATTTGACAAGAATTAGAGCGAATTGAAAACTTACACACCAATGACAAACTTAGCAAAGGAAGTGAATTGTAACGTAAAAATAAACCAATATATTGTTTGGCATGTACAACAGGAATTTTCAAATAGGAAATGTGTATGCGCATTTGCAATGAGTGTATGTCATTGATACTTAACCTTAAGCATCCTGGTGTCCTCTGAAAAAAACAAGCTTATCTCAACTAGTTACAAAATACGTTTTTAGCCAATTTTTATTCTGCAAGACAATATTTTTCTACACCTTCAGCCACAGAAACCTTATTTGTGTCGCCGGATTTGTAAATTATTTCAAAACAATGGCAATGCTACACTTAGGCTAACGTTAGTTCGGAACTTAAATATTGCATTAAAATTGGTTTACGAAATTTCAAAAATCACATTGTTTTTTTGAATTATTAAACTTGGAGATGTTTCATAAATTAAATGATTTGCTTTATGAAGCTAACAGTTTGTCCTTTTAAGAGGACAATGAACAAAATTTCAGAAACTACAAGTATATTAATTTTGGTTACATTAATCATATGACCTTTTTATAAATACAAAAACATATAAAATTCTCAAATATAGTTTTTGAAATATTTGTAGAACATAGGTTGGACAGCTTAAGGTTAAATAGAAACAAGCTTATTTTGTTTTCTGATACATTTATTTTATTTTTCAAGTTTTTTTAAAGATGATGCCTCTTAGGCATTGAAGGGGCATCGAATTTGCAGGTTTTCTATAGAAGGTATAGTTTTACAAATACAATTGTATGCACAGGGAACTCATTCTTCGAAAACCACTGAGACTTATAGCATATCCTTAGGATTAGAAAATCATGTACATTGGTGTAAAAATACACATATAAAATTTGTTGATGACACCTATGCCTAACATTAAATGAAAATAGAACGAAGAAAATAGCACCATGACTGTATTTCAATAATTAAGATAACGCAAGGAATTTTAAATAAATTGTTCAAATGTATACTACTGTACAATTTTTTCAAGTTGTAGATTCAAAATCTAACAGCAGATATCAAGACTCCCAGAAGTGATATCCAACCTAAAATGCACCAGCTATAAAAATGTGGATGCCTGACATGTTTAGATAGTTAATATTTCTGCATAATGTAAATGACTTTGATTACAATAGAAAATGCTTTAGTAATTCCAAAAGGACAAAACAGAAATTAAGCCAACTGTATAGCTTTTATTTTATTATGTTTAAATTTTTTACCAAATTCAATATTAATTTCTTATTTATTTCAGCACGTAACTCTACAATATATGACATTCTAGTTGCTGCTTATATTATTACAAAAAAACTATTACAAATTATTAAAATGACAATTTATCCATGTCATGGAGACACTATTCGTGCTAAGAGTAAAAAATATAGTTACTTTGAATTAAATACATTTTTGAAGTTTCTCTTACACATATAATCCAGTACGCAACAATACTCATATACAGAAATTTTAAAAATCAATTTCATTATTGAATAGATTTTTTGTGTAAATCCTGGAGAAACCAATAAAATACAATGCTATGCTATATTATAAAAACTACTTATCACATTTTGTGCACTTGAGAATGATGCATGAAATATGTGTAAAGCATGCTAGATTAATTAACTAGTTGCAAAATATAATATAAATGCTCAATAAAAATCTAAATTTATGTCCCAAAGTACAAGGATAGGTAGTAAAGACACATATTAAAGTAGGTTCAATGGAAAAATAGAGTTTTTGCTGAAACCGTAAAGTACCGGTTACAATCGGTGTTTGCCCCAAATCTCATTAATGAATATCCAAAATCATGATTACCACAAATTGAAATATAAAATGTTTCCCAAAAATTACATTTTAGAGACCCAAGCTATGAAAACTTTTATTGTTGAAACATGTATATATATATATATATATATATATTTCGAAGTGATTATACTGAGCTTCTTCATATTCATTTTTAGCATAGATGCTATGAAAAAGATAGACCGGTTTCGTTTATATAAAACATCATCAGTACAAATATGCGGTAAAAAAAATATAAATATATATATAAAAAGATATATGTCTAAATAAAGATCAAATCCCAAAAATTTTTTTTTCCTCATTTTTTATAATACCGTATTTACCCGTGTATAAGCCGCACCTTTTTCCACGAAAAATTGCTCCCAAAGCGGGAGTGCGGCTTATCTACGGAAACACTTGAAAAACATCTCGCGAAGATACCTAATTTGCACAGATATTGTAAACTAAAGTACGGGATCTTGCTGTAATGTACATTGAAGTAAATTAATATCCTTGTTTAAAAGACAAACAATTAATTTATTAAAAATAAAACAATATTAAAGTATTAGAATGTATTATTAATTTAGAAATAAAATGTACTCTTAGTTATTATTGAAGACACGTCAGTACTTTACTTGTTACAGTTATTAAATTATTAAATACAGGAAACGGACTTAAAATTACACTTTAAAGTTGTAAGAAATATCTGAATAATGTAAATAAATATATTTCATTGATTCAGTGCNTTAAAAGACAAACAATTAATTTATTAAAAATAAAACAATATTAAAGTATTAGAATGTATTATTAATTTAGAAATAAAATGTACTCTTAGTTATTATTGAAGACACGTCAGTACTTTACTTGTTACAGTTATTAAATTATTAAATACAGGAATCGGACTTAAAATTACACTTGAAAATTGTAATAAATATCTGAATAATGTAAATAAATATTTCATTGATTCAGTGCTTATGGATTTTTATTTTGCTCAAAAAACTTTTTTTCCTAAAAATCTTATCCCAAACTCGAGGTGCGGCTTATCTACGGATGCGGCTTATAGACGGGTAAATACGGTAGTACTTATTAGATACTTGAAGTTAAAATTTATATCCATATATTTCTTTCTAAAATGTATGTTTTTCTATCGCAGCATAAACAACTCGAATCCCTCTCCGTTTTTAAGAAGAAGAAAATC
>CABFPE010000206.1:367305-404799 GCA_900660155.1 Hofstenia miamia | reverse complement strand
TATATATATATATATATATCTCAAATACAGAAATCTTTAAGTTTTATATGTAAATCAGAACAAAAAACAAAACGTAAATTTAACAACGCGTTTTGCAACTTAACGTTGCTTCATCAGAATAAAATTAATTCGTAATATAATACTTTACAAATATTATCTAATTAAATTACGCAAAGTTCAATATTAGTTTGATTGTTCATTAAAGTTTGATTTCTATTTAGATATTCCTTAATTACTATTGATTATGCTATACTTGAATTTTGATGTTGAACTATTATTTTAAAATTACTTGCTTTTGCTTTAAGTTGATGTTGATATATCTGTTTGCATGTGGCCTTTTCTATGTTCATTAATGCAGACTTCAAAATGTCTTGAAGTTTGTTCAACATATGAAATATCACATTCATCACAGGTATATTTATGGACAACAGACTACCTAAGACATAATGGAGTATCATTTTCGTTCTTGATGAAATATTTAGTCTTTTTGCTTATAAAGGCTTTCTTATTTTATGCGTTAGGCTTTTATTTTCTTTTTTGATGCGATGTTCGATACATTTACATGTTTTAGAAATATATGGTAATTCCCAATATACATATTGTGGCATCGGTATGAAATCAGCGAGCAGTCCTAATATCCTATCTATTGAGGGTTTCGATTCGAAGCCAGATTTACCGAAGCTATAGTTTAATAATAAAATCCTCCTTCCATAGTACCCTTCCTAGTAAAAGTTAAAGTAAAATTACATAAGAGATCGTGATGGGGAAGAGTTGTTTAAGACTATAGCCCTAATTAGGTAGAAAATAAAGAATCCCTAACTCTTGGGTGCAGTGAGTGAAACCTAAGTGCTAAGTTAAAAACCAAAACTCAGTGCAATCCTCATCTCGTGCATCGTTTCAATTTGTCAAATGATCAATTGAATAATTTCGCAAGTCTAAATTGTAAATTGATAATTCCAAGTAAAGAAGAAAGCAAAGTTTAAATGTCTTTATGCCATAATAAGAAATTAGACATCTTTTCCAAATACCCAATGTCTATATATATATATATATATATATATATATATATATATATTCTTCACTATTTTTTGATATTAAAATTTTATCTATTGCTTTTTTGATTAGTTTATTTGAGTATCCGTTTTTTACGAAAATTTCAGAAATTATGTCGAATGCCTTTGTTACTGCTTGGTATGTTGAACAAATCATATAGGCTCATTGAAGGATTTTAAGTATTGCTGAAAATTTATATTTTGATTGAGGGGTGAGTATGAATAAATTTGGATTAGTTGGTTTTTGATGCCAAGATCTAATAAAACCGGAATTAATTCTTGTTATGCAAACATCTAAAAAATTCAGTTTATTATTATTATCTTCTTCTTTAGTGAGTTTTAGTGATTGGTACTGATGATTTCCTCAAATTAAAGCAAAAGAAAGTAATTTTAAAATAATAGTTCAACATCAATATTCAAATACAGCAGAATCATTAGTAATTAAGGAACATCTAATTAGAAATCAAACTTTAATAAACAATCAAGTTAATATTGAACTTTGCGTAATTTAATTAGATAAAATTTATAAAATATTATATTACCGCATTTGATTTTATCCTGATGAAACAACGTTAAGTTGCGAAATGAAACGCGTTGTTAATTTTTCATTTTGTTTTTTTATTTTGTTATATATATATATATATATATATATATATATATATATATGTATATATGAGCTATTTTCTAAAAAATGGATCTCCTCAAGAATTAAGGATTTATCAATTTAATAGCACATCAATAATAAAACTGCATACTACATTGCATATATGAATTAAGTTCATACGAATTGAAACATAGTGCTTTCAATCTTCAGAGTAATTTTTCTTTTTGTAATTTTCAATGAAAAAAATATTATGAACCAAAAAGTGAAAGACAATCATGTAATTGAAGGGTTATCCACTAATTTCAAATGTAGTAATTACTCCTTGTATACATGTAGCTGCAATACACTATTTAAGTACATCGTGCACTGTAATTAAGAGCATTATACAATTAACTTTGAAATTATGCATTATGAAACAATTATTAAATAATTATATAATTGCAGATTAGCTTGTTATCATACTTCCATTTTTGCATAGTGTCTTTTAATGAATTTTCGTAGAAGAATATTTGATTTATCCAACATACAAATAATGTTTTAAAAGCTTGATTCACAAACAAAAACTTTGTTCTAAGCATTTTGTATTCGACAGGGTATTTACCAAGCGCTTGATACTCCAGTATAGTACTACACTTGAAAATACAAGCTTCACAAGTTCTCAGAAACATTTCCAAGTACTTAATGTTGAATTAATAGGGTGGGTTCTTGTGATTGTTTTTTAGATAATTTGTTACTCTACAGTGGACAAATTAGAGACAGAAATTCAAGCAGCCATTGAAAGATGATATATCTGAAGTCCGCTTAGAATAAAGCTAGATCCACAAACAGCTAGACAGCTTAAGACTTTTGCTTGTTTGTTGTAACCAAATTGCCAATTATTAATGTTGGTGATATATTAAAAAATTAATAAATGCGCCGTCTTGCGACTTCCTCTTTTACAGCCTAATACATGCAGAATCATTGTTTTGCAGTAAATATTGGAAAACGTTTACAGCTTATTATTTTATTACTCAGACAGTGTACTTTTAAGCTTATCTCTAATATGTATATAGTCATATCAATTTTTGTTTTCGGCGATTTTAAAATATTATATTTACTGGAAATTTGTACTTTTTTATTTTAATTAAATAATTGTACGTAACTTGCATGCAGATATCAATGGCTTATCATTTGTTTATGTAGCATGATTCTTAATCAATCAAATAGCACTACCCGTTCATTAACAAACATGTTCGCTCCTCGGCGTTTTGCTAATATTTCCTTGTGGTTCATATTTTCAGAATTGGCATATACACTCTACACTGTATCAAAAACGTGAATTTCAACGCACATTCGACTTTTATTATAATTACTACAAGTGCAGTTGAATAAATATTTATTGTTTCATTAAAAATTAAATATTTAATACATTAAATGTAAACTAATATCAATTAAGCTTTGTAATGTTCTCATTATAATTTATAACCTAGTTTCTTAAAGAAATTAACCATAAAAGTAAAAGACGTAAGCAATTTGATTTCTCCAGTCAAAAGATATCGCATAAAGGATGATTTCCATCACAAAGTATACAAAAAGTGTCAGAATTCAATAATTACAATTGATATATTTCGCCACTAGAAGGCTAATATTCCCGTAAATAATGTCTTTATATAATTGTAAAGTTGTTTGAAATACTAGCCTTTTTCTGAATACGTGATAATATGAACTTGGTAGAATATTTCAAGTACTTGAGTTTACTTTATACTTTGAAAATGCGATACTTATAATTTAGCATTGCAGTTAAAAAAATTAATGTAGTAAATAAAACAAAAACCTTTAAAAATAATTTTTTATTTCACAATCATTTTAGATAAATTTTGGCTAGTTTCTAAGGGCTAAGCTAAGGTTTTGTATTATAATTGTTGATGCAGTTTCTGTTAAAGCATTTTTGACGGATCATGATGATGTCAAATTTGGACGTAAGATTAAAAGAGGATCCATTGCGAAATACTGAAGATAATCAAAGATACTTAGGTGATAGTGTTCTATGAGCAATTTATTGAAAACAAGCAATTAAGTATAGAAATTTGAGATGAAGAGATACTGGAAGTAGATTCGAAGTTAGATGACTTAGTTTAGAATATTAAAAGGAGAGTATTCATTAGAGAGCGCAATTCACGATGCAGAGGTCCGATTTAGTGTCTGCATTGAGACAGTATCAGAAAGTAGATTGACAGTGTAATTTATAGAATAACGATATCAGCAAAATATATGGATAAATAAAACGCGAATTGCCCCAAACGCTATCAAATATTTCCTTTGAATCAAAGAAACACTACAATGTACATTGGCTTCAATATGCAAAAAGACTTCGAACCACATAAAAATGTAGCCCATTTTGCAGAAGAATATACTTCGTGTAAAGTTTAAACAAAGCGAGGTGATATTGAAATTTTTTATGGAAAAAGTCTAACTTGTATTTTTATAGTATAGGAAATGACATGTGTTTACTAGTATTGTCATATGTTATGGTTGATTTTTAAGTTCCTTCGAGATATGTAAGCAACACGTGGGTTTTAGTTTTTAGAAAGAAACGACGTGTTTGAAATAAGGGAGGATTGATTTCTGTTGAATTGGTGTAATCAGAAACTTAATTACTAAACCAAAATATTATGCATAAATTATTGCATTATTGAGTATGTTGAACAATTCAATATACTGAGACGATACTACATTTTTACTATCTTAAGATAATTTTGTTTACATAAACATGATGGATTGCAATAAATTTTCACATATACTGGAAAATTGTTAGCACATAATGCAATGTCTCACATTTCGATTTCCTAAATGAAATTAAGCAGTTATGAAACAGATCAAGAAAATAAATTATAAATTACTTTGAAGAAAATTTGGGTTAACAAAGTTAGATTTAAGGAAGCAATTACTAATCACTCCAATCAAATTTTCCCAAGTCCTTTTGAAGCTATAATTGAATACTAAAAATAATTTAAAATGCATTGAAATATATGTATTTAACCCTTTAATGTCCGTAATTGCAAATTTGTAGCTCCTGTGAAATCCGCGTGTAATTTCTACGTTGAACATATTCTGTGCACAACGTTAATGCCTTACTTACTTCTTTGGCATGATAAACATATATCACTATGTACATTCTTAAATCTTAGAAAGAAATACTCAAAAAATTTTTCCATACACAGATACAAGTAAAGTCAGCAATAAAATCATTTTGAATGATTTCAGTTTTTTGCTAGCTGTTAAAATTACTAAATAAAGTAAATTTGCAAATTTGCAACTCCGGACAGTGAGGGTATCATAATGTAAATGTTTATATCAAAAAAATGGTCTTATCTATTGTATATCAAACATTCAATGTTAATGCCTTAATTGCCCCTTGGATTTGGGAAATACACATAAATTCAGATATGTTCAAATCCTGACTTTTAAATATGATTTTTTGCCAGTTATAAATAGGCATATTCTTTTTTTCAAAAATACAAAAATCAACAACTTTCGAATATTTTACGATGAAAGAACGACTCAAAAAATTTTTCCAAACTCAAAGAAAAGTAAAGTGATATGTACAATAATTTTGAATGATTTTACTTTGTGGACAACCTATTAAATCCATTCAATGAATTACTGTTGAAAATTTGCAAATTCGAGCATTAAGGGTATCATACATAATGTAAATTTTCACATCATCAAACAAGTCATCTTATCTATTGTATATCGAATCAACATTAGTTGTTTATAATTTTTTAATAAATTTTATTATAGAAGAGCTTGTGGATGCAATGATGTACCCAAATACGTGTAAGGATCATACAATTATCTCGAAATGAGATAATAATATAAATCAATCGTAGTAGTGTATATTTAATAAAAGCTTCCTTCCTACCCATTGAAATTGAATAAAAATCTCTTGATAAAAGTTCCCTCAGTCATTTTAACAATTTTAAGAACATAGTCCATTTCCAACTTTTAATACCTCTACTGCCCGAAGTTGTAAAGATGCAACCAAAACCAGAAGAACTAGTGACATTTTTACATACTCAATTCAATGATGGAATATCATTTCTATGGCTCATAAAAAATATTTTTTTGAATATCTTTTCTGTGCTTGAGCACTACAGGGTTAAACATACATACGATTACGTTTTAAAAGCAATTGGTTTGATATAATTATCATTTTCCATTCTTAGCATCACATTCTTTAAATCTGAGAGATGACATACATTCCTTGATGTGATAGTCACAAAATTTATATTATCCAACACTTAAATTTTGGGAGGAAATTTTCAGCTTTCTTTGTTCTTTTCTACTTTTGCTGAAATAACTGAAAATTTCCATTTGCAGCCAATAGCTTTTACAAGGTTAAGAAAAGAATAACTGAAGCATATCTATTTATTCTAAGTATTAATATATGACATTTCAGAAAACTGGTAAATCTCATTTATGAATTGCTAAAATAAAAATCTGGAAATATTTTTTTGAAAAGTACAGTACTTATACTAAAAATTCTGTAAGAATTATTTACAAAGTACTAAAAGAACGATAAAATTAAGAATTACAGATAAAAACTTAATACAACACAAAATGCAAAAATTTGGATTAAAAAACAGGGTGCCTAAGCTCACTATAGCTACCACACCGCAAGTCAAATTTCTGTATCCTCTAAGTACTCCGGCCTAATCCGCAACGCGCACACCTCTAGTTTGCAAGATAATACCTATATTCTTATAATTTGACATTTGTGATTCAACTTATAATTGCCAAATTCTTAAGTGTGTAAACAAAGTTTTTACATTGTAGTGGCAAAGATTACAAATTTGTACCTTCAAATATATATTTACAAATTGTTGGTATTTTTTGCAAATCAATGATATCATCAATTTGAATATAACTAACGTAAATAATAATTAATTTTATAATATAAATGGAACCTAATTAAAACATAATTTATGAAAAATTTAATATTTGATGCTTTCCCAAAAAACTTTATTATTTAAATCATATTTGTACTGAACCAGTAATAAAATAGTCTCTTCTGGCTAAACATGAAATTTAAGTAAATATTTCAAATGTTTATTTTCATTTTAAAAGAATACTGTGTTATATTAAAATTTATTTTAAGTGATTACATACCAGGTAAAATTACATGAGTAAATGTCCCTTATAAATAGAAATTTATTAATTTAAAAAGAGGAACTCAACATTCAACGCTTGAGCATAAATGTGAATTATAATATGTATTTGCTCGAGAAAAAAATTCCCGTTTATATTTAACAATCCTTTTAATATAATTTTATACTAAAATATTTACAGGACGTTCTATAAAAAAGCCTATACGATTGCTAGATACTATGGCAGAGGCCGCTGGAGACCGGTCCAATTTTTTTTGAAAAAACCTGAACCTCACACATCTCTATCTCAAATTCGCAATGTAAATTTTTTATATAAAAATAATTATTGTGGATATTTATCGAAAAAGTGGCTGCATGCTATGAACAATCGCAAACTGTGGGCACTGGATGCAAACCCCATAGCATATATATATATATACCATAAATATACATTGCAATTGGCATTAAATTTCAAATATATTTATGTGTAAACATGTTGTAGAAAATTCACACAATATGATTTATCGAAAAATCGGGAAAACTTTTGCTTAAATTAACCCCTTGTGCCTCACACTTTGAAAATTTTGGAAAAATATTTCGCTAATTCCACCGAAACGTTTTCACAACTGTTTAGAATAGAGTGGGTTTTATGGCACCCGTTGATAAGGTATGTTTAACGAAATAAAGAAATAAACACATAGTTTCACATAGTGTATACGAAGTCATTGTGGAAATGAATAAAAAAATTCTAGTGGGTGAGATTCTTATCTATTCGTTTAAATATATAGTTTAGCATAACCTAGTCTTAGAATAAACAACAAGCTTTAGTCATTATCTTATACTAAAAATGGTACTGCTATCACAAAGCACACAACAAGCTAATATTTGGATTTGGTAAAAGGTCATGGCTGAAATTCGCGTTGTATCTTTAAGTAAAAATGCTTAAATTTAAATATACAAAGCATGATATATCTAAACACTAGATAAACACTACTATAAATAAAGGTCAATTTATGTAAAAAACATTTAAAGCATCAGTGTTACACTAATGATGCCGTGCAGTCGATTGAACAATTATAAATGTAATGTATATATATATATATATATATATATATATATATATATATATATATATATATATATATATATATTTATATATATATATTAAAAATAAAAATGTTCACTAAATGCATCTTTAGCTACAACGCCTTTCGAATCAAGTAAGAATTTCCGAAATTGTACTTATATTTATAATATTCATACTGAAAATCTAAGTTCATGAAATAATACTTATTATTAAAAAATGCAAAGCTTAATTTCAATGTTGCAGAAGCCATCATTTGCTGTAANCATATATATATATATAAACTTGTATGAACATATACATATGTTTATTTCAAAATAAGTTGCAATATTTGTTCATGAACATTTTTAATGTTGAATTAGTTATATTCAATAATATTCAATGGCTGTTATTTCAAAATGCCCAAATATATGCTACACTTATGTCAGTATGATGTATTTAAGCATAGATTCAGCTGAAGAATTTTTATAAATGCTTTTCGAAAATGTTTGCTTTGATATGCGTATAAGAACGGGTTCATGCAGGAATTGCCAAACGCCAGAATTAGAGCAAAATTGTAATATACAGAATCTAAGCGTATTGGAATATATTCTAGTTGAAGGTTATAAAGAAAGTATATTAAATTATCAGGAAACCAGCACATGAAGTATATCAAAGCCACCGTGAATAACATCTTTACAATCCGTTTGTTTTTACTTTGCTTCTTTTGAATTTTTAGTTCCGCCTTTGTCAGTGCGGACCATATAATAGCATATGCTATGAGCATGATCAACGTTGGCATGCAGGTCATCCCAACCAAGCCCCACATTGCTGTCCAAAGCTGTGCATACTTTGGAAAGTTGAAATTGTAAATACACTGGTTTGCGTTTGGATCTGGAATGCAGGTATAGAAATTGTAAAGACAGAATAATATCGCAAGAATCCATGCAGTAGCTTGAATTTGCAGCATTCGCTGAAACCTTAAGAAAGTTGAAAGCTTTGTTGGCACCATCACACAAATGTAGCGTTCAAAAGTAATTGCGAGAAGAGTGAATGTAGACGCGTTGAAACAGAACCACAGGACACTTTCTGTGCAGTAAACCCTGCAATACAATTCCTTAACCAATTCAGGCGCGCTGGAAGATAGTTTAAATTTTTCGAAGCATTTGAATGTTATTAGAAAGAAAGAAGTTACGAAATCACAGAGAGCTAAGTTAAATATAAAAAAGTTCGTTCTGGTTTGCATCCACTTAAATACTAAAACTACAGTCATGACAAGTCCATTGCCGAGCATTCCAATTAGTCCAATAACTGCATAAAAGGGAATATATGTTCTATTGAGAGGGTTGCAAATTAGAGCAATATTATCAGTTGAATTCATTGCGGCATTAAATGCAATTTTTGTTATATTTTGTTGTTTATATTTGAAGAACAGACATTGGATTCTATTGGAGCAAAGTTTAGCCAATGTTATTCTATTATCAATGACGCATTAAATTGTACTTGTAGTTTTCTTCAAATGCGTTTACAACTAAATTTGTGAAATACATTTTTAAATGGAAAGTATATACAAGACACATTGGATTATTGGAAAATGAAGTTAACAATTTTTGATAATGAAAAAATTGGGAAATATTTTTCACGAAAGTTTTCAAACGTATTTTTATTAATCGTTCTTTGGAATCCAACCATCAGCATATTGGGAAAACACATGCTGATATCTTAGTAATTTAAAATTTTGCAATGATTGGAATAATGAGAGATCATATACATGTAAATTCTATAGAATTCAACGCTCTTTACCTAATGCATTGCACTTCCATATGGGCACTGCCCAATTCAAATTTAATCCTTAACACGTAACTGGTTGATTTTGCAATCAAAGGTGAGTAAAACTGGTGCTGCAAACAAAGACCCTGAGACAAACTATTTTAATCTGAGCAACACAATAAATACTGAAAACCATGTTTAATATAAATTCTGATTAGTTTAAATTTAATTAGTAAAAAAATTTGTAATGGTCAATGTGTAGAAGTAATGTTATGCAGCATCTTAAGTTATACCGTTCCTCAAATCAATAGTGATATTAAAAAGAGTTCAACTGAATTCCAATGGCCTACTGTAGTATATATTTCCGTTGATCTACGGACATTTTACAGATAATCTGTTCATTAAAAAAGATGAGTAATGCGTGCATAAATAGTAATTAAAATTCCACGACGTTTCTTCAGATAGGATCGCATTTATTATTTTGGGATAGTCAACATCAGACACCGAATTTTTTCTGCAAATTTAGATTAGAAAATTTAATGTATTGAATTTATAAGAACTGATTTTGCAAATCTAGATTGAGATTTCAATTTAAGAATTTCTGGCGGCGATTTTAGATATCACGCTTCATCTTTTCTAAAAGTATAAATATTCATGTGAAACATGGAATTACTTCGTGATTATTAAGGTTAAAATGCAAACTTTGAGGGATTATTTTTTGTTTTCCATCGATACAGTTTGTAGTAAATTTCAGGCTTAGTGATGATATTGCGCAATTCCATGTTGAAATTGCTGTAAATCTTGCTAGTATGGCTCGTCAAAACTAGTTGTGAGCAGAATAGCATTACCAAAATGTCATTGGTTGTCGCAAAGTAGAAAAACGATGAGCCAAAATTGCCGATATAACATTTTTTCATTGTAGAGACAACTCAATTTTGGCCTGAAGACCTTTTTTAAAGTAATTTCATGAAAAAAGATACAACTCAATTTGCCTAAGTTTTTAACTCATATTGGGTTTACAGAGACCCAAAGCTATCTTGGTATGGACATTTATTTATGAATCAAGTTCCTTATTGCATAGTGATATGATGGATTTGAACTGTAACCAGACTGTATAATTAAGGATTACTAATAGTCATTCCAACAAAGAATGATAAAAGATTTATATTGCATTCAACCAATTTCACATGTTTTGACAAGAAGGAAGGGGCTATACAAGAAGAGTTAGTATCAAATTTAGAATGAGTTCAAATATTGAGTAATGATAGCAGGAAACAACATCCCAAATACTGCGCAAAAATTTTAATTCTTGTTTTATCAATACAGTTTTTTATTGTTTGGGTCTTTATGAGATAAGCATAATTTTGCGACATTTTTTATACTTAGATTTCTAGCAAAACATGATATTTCAAATTTGTTAATAGATTTAAGGTAAATAAAGATTGCTCCTAAGCATTTTCAACACAAGCCTTTTTATCAAAATTACATGTAAAAATTGGCTTGACTGCAGGTTTGTTATATATTTGAGAATAAAATTCAAATTTTGATGAAAATTTGCGGTAAATTTTTGCGTAAATATGTTAAATATATTTACATACTCCATGCACCATCATCAAATATATAAAATATGTTCTAAATTAATCAATTGATTACATATAATAGAATAACTGATTTTCTTCAGCTTTTAGGCAAAATAAAATCAATCCTTATTGAAATTGATTCATAGAAGTATTTTATATGTGCATGGTTATGACCTGCACTATAGATATCAAAGTAATTTCAAAAAATTATGTATTACAATATTGGCAGATTTTGCACCTTTGCCGCATATAGGTTCAATGAAGAACAAGGATGAAAAACAATAATTTTTTCATTATAATCATTTTTAGCAATATAAACTGAAATTGAAAATTGGATTTTAAACAAAATTTATAATTACGACTTATGTGCTTGAGAGTGATAAGCGTTTTTTAAGAATTTTTTAGATATATCCTCATTGAACATACTTTTGTGTTTGATTAGTTTCATATATCATGCTGTTAGATTTAAGAATTCTAAAACAGTTGTGCACAATGTAATTTATAGGTTTTGTTCATATTAACAGCTTCTGGCTACGATATACAAAATATTATCCATCATTTTTTAGCCAAAATCGAAAACATGTTTTGTATATGCTTTACAATATTTTTCCAAATAGTATCTTAGGTACGTTCACATGTACTTCCAGTGTTTTTGCTGGTTGAAAGTAAATTCATATATTTGTTCAAAACAGATTTATTCATTATCAGCAGAATAGAAATAGAACAACTCGCTAAAATTATGACCTAGAAATAGATGTTGATATAATTTACAATACACTATATTCTTCATGCATAGGTCAGCTTCATTCATTGTGACTAATTGCTTAAAATGATTCAGATACAGATAAATGCATCAATGGCTTGAAAAGAGTCTTCAGAGGAAGAGTTATTATCCTCACTCGACATTTAGTAAGTAATCCTCAGCAATCATTCAACATCCATAATGTGCACTTTCAAAAAAATTACCTATTTTTAACATTTAAATTTGACAGCAAGCAGGTCATTAAAATTGAAAGCTTGCATTATTGTCATTTCTATAATTAATTTTTAATAGCTATTTTAATTGAAATTGTTTCCAATTATGCAATTGTCTTTCAGATATTTATCTAAATTTATAAGAAAATATGTTTGTAGAAGCTATTTTTTACAGGCCTACAAATTTAAGAATTATGATTCTATAAATTCTTGAATAACTATTTTGCTCCTATCAAAATATCTTCAAAATTTTAAAGTTAAAAATGTATTAAATATATCTATCTAAATATTCTTTCTGAGAATATCACAGTAATGTATTATTTCTGAATCATTAAAATATGTAGGTTAACCGTCGAAACTAAGCTATGCTCTTTTAGATATGCTAAGCATTTTTAATTTTTCAGTAGGAATATGTAAATACAAAGCAGAATGTATACAATGTATTCCACATGACATTTATAACACACGCGACAATTTTCAATCAAAATTCAACAAGACTCTTTGGAGGCATAGCAAAGTAAGTAAGACACACTGTAAAATTAAAATTTCAGGTTCAAAAACTATCCAGATCACAACAAAAAATTAACTACGTTTTCTTTTTCTTCGGTTGACACATATCCATCAGGGCTGTTGCTTGGGGGAACAAGTAGAGCATGACCCGCTTGTTAGATAATTTCCCCCACCTCCCCACGCATCCTCAATTCAAAAACTCTAAAGCTTTAGTTCTAATATTCTGCAATCACTAAGTTATGAATAATTTATTGAACTTTGTGTGGCCATGGCACCATAACTTGTAAATGCTAGACAAATGTTTGATAGCCATGAAGCATAAGTTAGTACAATGTTCTTAAAATTCCTAACAGACAAGTTGACTGCCTTGAGTCAGTTTCACTTGCTATAACATGAACTTCATGAAGCAGTTCTTAGTGCTGTCAAATACTATAGACAGTGGATTCCTCCTCATATTTGCTGAACAATATTTAAATTTTAGTGGTTTTGTGAATCTTAAGGCTCAATGAGTAAATTTATGTTGTATTATTAGTATTAATTATGAAAAACTATGTAAATCAAAATATTAACAGGCATATAATAAATCATTTACTTAATCTATATTAGTTTGAAGGACATCTTAAATTCATGTACTCAAAATATGTTAAAATCCAGTACATGAGTCTCAAGATTTAATCAAATTTAATAAGATTTCATAGAAACAGACATTACATGATGATGATGAAATAATTTCTATATGTTAATATCTCTTAGAAGATTCTTGTAATTAATGAATTTTTTTACTACATTAAATTAATTTTGCCTTAAATTAAGTAATTCAATTTGATATTTATTAATTAATTAATGGATTTGAAGAATAAATAATTCAAATATTTGGACAATTATTAGATTACTGGCTTTAGTAAACGTTTAACTTTTAGATTAATAGATTATTTTGTATTGAAAAAACTTCAGTTAATTAATCATTCTGGAGTGTTTTTGGAGTATTAGTTAAAACGACTTTTCAAATAAGCAGTATGAAACTAGTCTGCATTGACTTTATGAAACCAAGCTTGAACAAAAACAATAACTACAAATGGAAATGAAACTTGGCTAATTATATAATGGCATAATTTTTAAAAAAAATGGTTTTTATTATATAAATTTATTCTGATATATTATATTTTTGTATAATAGTACACTTCGATCAATTATTCTATCCTATTCGTTTTACACATCTTGTTTATAAACAGACTTAAGGAAAGAGCAAAATTATAATTGGAGAGAGGATTTAAAGGGGAATAAACAATTGGTGAAAAGAAATTTGTAAAGACCACTTAAAATCAGTAGAACCTCTCCAAAATATATGATGTTTATTGATCTCTTGGAAAAAAAATGAATATCATTTAAAGGTAAATATAATATTTAGCAGACAATGCATCATACAAAATTAATAAAGAATGTGTTCATACATTTTTCAATATCGCAATGGAGCAATTTGGACTACAATACAAGAAATGAAATAAATCCACATTATTTCAGAAAAGCTGAAAATTTTGAATATAAACAAAAAATATCAATTACTTGACGAAAATACAGGGCATCCCATAATGGTTCAAATAAATAATTTGCAAATGTATTGAAGAACCACTAAGAAAGTTGCCAAAATACATTTTTATTTACATAGATTTATATTTGGGGTTTTGTATTCTCTTATTGTTTCACTATTTTAAATTTAATTTCAATTTTATTTTAGACGGATATTGATACGAGATTGAATAGTTCAAACTATATTATGTACATGACATTGCAGGAGTCGCACTGCAGCCATGCGTGCCTACAAATAACATCACGAACTTCATAATGATCCCTTTCCTCTTAATGTTATAACTCGCTTAATAAAGAAATCTGAAAAGACACACTTTCTATGATTGCACGTTGCACCTCATCAGGTTGCCCCCATCACTAGAAGGTGATGGAGCACAACTCGTGCACGATTCGTTAGAGCGCCTATAATCAAAGAACATTCACGGACATGCGAGCACATCAGAGATATCTCGCGAAACGGGAATTCCCAAGCTTCAGTACATCGTATAATTCGCAATTTGGGTATGCATCCATACCATATAACGTTAACCCAATCGATAACGACAGCAGATTTTGCAAAGCGGCTTCATTTCTCTCATTGGGACTAAAGTCTGTGGTGTGACGAAGGTAATTTCACAATTGACGATACAGTTAATCGTCATAACTGCATCATATGGGCGTTTGAAAATCCGCACCGTAATTTAAAATGTACAAAGTTAAATCCAACCAGACTTTCGGTGTGGATGTGATTCTCTGCTACGTACAAACTAACACCCATTATTTTTTAAGACACCATCACAGCTCAGCGATATCAAAAAATGGTCTCTGAAAAGATTTTCCCTGAGTTACGCGAAGAAGTAAAATCAAGACAGTATTGTTTAAGCACGATGGTGCACTACCTCATTATGGTACAATTGTTCGACATTTTCAGCAAACTCAGAAAGGGTTATTGGCCGCGCTTATGGTGTCCTTTGCCTCCAAGATCACCGGACTTTACTCCGATAGATTTTTTACGTTTGGAGTTACCTAAAAGTCAGGGTGTATCATAACTTTCGTCCAACATCTATTGCTGAATTGAAGGACAAAATCAATGAAGAAATAAAAAAGATTACAATCGATTAGTTGTATGCGATGTTTCACAATTTGGAACAAGGTATTAAACTTTGTATTAATCATAGTGGCGGATTATTTGAACATTTATTGTAATGTCAAGTAAAAACCGAAGATATGTTTCTTCGTTAAATTAATAGAAATTTATATGACTTATTGTTTTCGTACTCAGCTTAGCGATGAAAAATTACAATCATTATGGATATATATATATATATAAAATTTTTTATCTATTATCATGTTTTCAACAATGGACTATTGCAATTAATACTACATGGAACTACATTCGGAACTAAACTCTCTTGCATTAAAAACCTAACCTAAAAATCTACATTTTACTAACTATATTGGTGAAACTATTGATATTATTTCAACGTAAAAATGTAATAATGTGATAATAGGCTCATATTTGTCAGTTGTTCTAAACGAGATAACTTTTCCTATTATTACCTGAATTTTTTAATTTTTTATTGAACATTCTGAGAAAATTGAGCATAAAAGCCTTTTACAGACTTTTTTAAAATTCAACAATTTTAGATTCATGTCATAAAATGCAAAATCTCAAAACAAATAAAATTCATAATTCAGTTCTATCGTCCATTGCTAAATATCTCAGCTGCATTTTTGAGCAGGGTACTCATAGAAGTCGAGCCCAGTTCTTGGTTGTGCAATAAGTTTCGGCCTCCTCAAAAAATATTAACGGGCCAGTCGTTGATGGTAAATACAATGATACACTTCTTGTTTAAATATATAAGATTAAATTTATATTTTGCCTTTTTTATGGGGCCAGATATTTATCTCTTTCACTGTACACATTAGTAATAATCCTAAGGCCTTATTGCTTTATATAATCAACAATATAAAATTGTAAATAACCACTTGAATAAACTGATTTTCAAGTAAATGTTTTAAATGCTTAGCTAATTGAAGGAAATTATCAATGCTTATAAAACAATTAGACATCACTAAATTTATTGATTCTCGAAAATTCGCTGCAGTTTATTGAAAAATAAGATCAAATAAAATTGATTCCTTTGACCGGGATTACAAGAATTGCTAGTGAGAATACTAATAAATAGTAAACTATTGCAAATATGATTGCATAGAAGTTGGTAAATCTGAAAAATTCTGGATTGTACAGCTCTTACGAAAATAGAGGAAAAATAACTTTTCTGTACATAATATAAAATGTACAGGAACAAGGAATAAATGAAAAAATTCATTTTTTGAATAAGTGTGTCCAGCCCAAGATATAGATGGGCTTACACAGAACGAGTTTTTAGCAATTTTGTAGAGAGCAAATATAAATATTGTACCTAGCGTCTTTCTGAATAGAGGTCACAATTCATTTTATCTAAAACGTTTTTACATTGCGCATTTGAAATAGGGTTCTAATTTCTAATGTATGAGTGTCAGATTTTTTCAAAAATAATTTTTTGACCTATATCCAGCGCCCCCTGCAATGTAACTAGCACCCTTATAGATTTTATTGTACAAGCGCCCTATGGATATAGGATATTACAAAATTTTTAATCCAGAGCCTCTATATATATACATAAAGTTTTGCACTATAAAACTTAGAGCTAAAATTCAGAATTATCTTCCAGCATGCATGTGAATTTATTTTATATAGAATACATAATTCAGCGATTTATGATTTACAAGAAGTCAGAAAATTCGTGAAAATATTAAATCTTAGTTACATAAAAATTTACATGCGCCATGAGTTTTATCTATTAACCTGGAAAATTTTATTGTAATATAAGAGATTTCTGCAACAAACGACTCGTGCAATCTAGATGATTCCCAGTGAAACATGGAGGCTAGCTTGGATCCTATTGTTGATCCACACTTGTCGTATGGCCAGCAATAGAAAAAAATTGAAAGCACTCTGATTTTATATCCTTTACAAGATTTCGGGCTAATCAAAATTTTGAACAGAGATTCATCCCTCACGGTCCCTGATATATTCTTAAACTGCAAGAGTTCATTAAATGCATTGTAAAAATCTTCACAGTCACTGCTACGAGCCGAATCACAAGAACACATACCTAAATAGTAACAGCACTTTGGGTTTGATTCAAAAATATATGATTCGTCGTCGCACTCAAAGTTTGCAAGTTCATCGAGTACACTAGATAATATTTCAAGATCGGCAGTATGAGGACATGGTTTTGATAGTATGTCAGTCCAAAAAGTAAAAAATTTATAAAAGCAAGTGTTTTGAGTAATTTTTGCTGAGAATTGTTGGAAGTTTTTTGTGAATCGAAAGTATATAGAATCATCTTCAAAACTTGAAAGAACGCAGTAGCCTCTAGGCTTTTTTGTCACCTTATCCAACACTTCCATGGCTTCAAATAGAGAAGTTAAAGGTACCCAGTAAGGTGGATACTTGAATCGTGCAGTATCCAGAATTAAAATCATATCTGACTGTTCATGGTAGCCACCCATTGGCGAAAAGTGGCCATTACCACTTTGATTGAAAAACTTTCTACTATAGGAAATTGCCATAAACTTCGAAACACTCTGACTCAATGATTTGACTAAACTGCGGAATGAATCTACATCAGTATCGGAAGTTCTTTTCATCTAAACGAATAATTGTAAGAATCTAGTTAAATATGAAGTTTGGATTGTACTCTGTAATCTTACTGATTGACTATGATATGACATTCTGTTGCCATGGAGGTGCTTTAAGAATGTCCTATATATTCTTTAGGTATTTGTCTAATATAAACTTTATTTAAACATTTCAATTTTGATTAGAATTAGACATATTTTTTTTGAACCATCATAACAGAGTATAAAAAAGGAGTTTTACTAATTTTCAAAACTTAGTGCTGAGATTTGCATAATTTACTCTAACATTCCTTTGAATATGTGCTATTAGAATTTTCATAAATAGAAATTTTTGCTTTTCTTTTAAAAAAAATTGGCGAAAAGTAATAAAATTTCTCGGTCTTCATATACATGTACTTGGTGCAAAATATAATTATAAATACATACATAATTCTTTTTCTAGCTGCTGTTGAATACTAATTAAATTTGTTTATTGGAATGTCCATTGTACATCCACGTGATCTCCCTAATTTCCAATGACATTGAAGCGTCAAAAGAGCATGATTTGGATGTCCTTTGGATACCCCTTGTGCATTGGGTGATTTTCTCATAGATGCAGACATTATGTAGTTGAGTTATTGTGCAAGTTCATCAACCACAAGACAATTCTGCCCTAGTTCTTGTCACACCTTTTAAAATAAAACAATAAAAATTAGGAATTTCTGTTTACAAGTATAAACCAAGGTTGTAAGAATACTGCTTTAAGTTCCTGAGCTTAATATTTCTTAATCACTGTCTTGTGCAGAAAATTGAATATCTTGTTCATTTGTTGCCTGTTATTTGAATTTTATAGATTATGTTTTTCAACGATTTGTTTGAGGTTCGATAACTGAAGAATTTAACAAGATTCCCTCTTTTGCTGTCTTAAAGTTGTGTAAGGTCTTGTTGAAAATGGTTACAGAACTATATACTGACAGGCACTTGCTACGACGCTATTGCGGCTTTAGTTATGCTCAATGCAAGTTTGTTTGCAATATTGTTTATAATTTAGCACGTAGGAACACTTGCGGTTCCGTAATTTGGACCAAACGCAATCTGCAACACTTCCAGTAAACTATCTTTTACTCTTTGTGGTTGCATAACAATTTAGTCAATCAAATTGAAAGGAATGAGAGAAAAAATCGAAAGGTTATCAAAACTGATACTGTAACTAAAATCCAGGCATGCATTGCCAAATGGTGACTCGATTTAAATTCATAGCTTCTTCTAAATGAATTTCTATAAAATTAAAGTAAATCTTCAAGTTCTGCAATCAAGCATTTACATAATTGCAGAACTTAAATATTTTTAGGTTTTTTTCTTAAAGGATGTCTGTTCTTCTAATTCAAAAACCCTTACATTTGCATTCAGGAGATTGCAGCGTGCAAGACATGGAAACTCCTCGAGTGTAACGCCATTGGTTTGTATATCTTGAAGAGATAAGCAGCAGTTCAACATCGTTTCGTGATACCATCGCCAAGGGCCTTTCCATACCTTGCCAGGATCGATTTCCAAAGCATTGAGAATCATGACCAATGTGCTGAGGGCACAAAATGCAGGCTCATCTTGAGTGCGAAATTGTTCAATTAGCGGAAAAAAACAATTTAGAGTCCCTAAACACGTGTTTATTAAAATCGAATATACAAGTTAATTGTATTCCAATGGATACTTGGAAATAACTTTAAAGTGGATTTATTCATAGTAACTGAGCCTTAAGAAAACCGCATAATATCAGTAGTAGCTGAAAAATTTGTAGAATGTTATCTTATCGCAAACACATGCTGAACAAATCCTCATATACCCAGGTTTTTATATGAAAATGTGGTTTTTTTCCATTGCCATTCCATTTCCACAATTATTAAAAAACAATTTCCATATTTTTTCCAAAATATAAGTGAACCTGACAGGGCCGGATGTGGGTAGGAATATTGTAAAAATTTACCGAAAATTGAAAAAATATACTACTATGGAAATAAACCCAAAAGCAATGAATGCCCCATAATTTATAAAGAATTAAATCAACATTTTGAAAGTTAATTTTAGTATTATGCAGTCTTCTAAAACTCCATTTAATTTTTTCAATTTCTGTATATAGATTTTTTAATACGTTTCTAACTTAACGAGCTATGCTCTAGCATTGTGAGGTTCATCTATTGTAACATATTCAATTTTTGATTTTTCAAAATTATGTGCTACAAATAAATCAAAATGCTATCGTTAGACAATATTAGTATACGACTTATATGCAAATGATCGTACAGTTCATCAATATAAATTATGCTGAGTATTTTGCACAGACAACAATATCAAAAATCGTATAATTCCTCGATGGGTAAACATTTCACAACTAATGTCGTGAAATTCATTTTTAAGGTAAATTTTTTCAAAATTTTACAAAAAGTTTCGCGAGCATTTAATCACTACTAAAAAAATCCTGCGTATTTCATTTGAAGCTGAATAATCTTGTTAGTCAATCCTTACAATCACAAGTTGATCAAAAATGGAAACTTTATTAAAAAAACAAATTTGTTATTGATTTTTATGCAAATTTTAATAGCAAAATGATTGAAAATTCAATCATTACATGGAAATTCTAAATTTCTTGATGCAAGAACTTAACATGAAATATATTCATTACGTGTTACAACAACACTATTCCAATTGTGCAAAGAGGCAATGAATAATATTGCATTAAAGAGGAATTCTCTGACTATATATACATTAGCAACAAGGTGAGATATCTGAAAACAAAATTTTCCTTAATATTTTGCACATAAAATTATTTTTTTATCAATTTTCTTTGGTAAATTTTCAATAAAACAATTGATGAATTAAAAATGAAAAATTTATTAATTCTCTTGAATTTAAGATAAATTATTATCAATAAAAATGGGTAATCTATAAAAATTTAGTAAATTAATAAAAAATTAATTTTCTATTATTTTTTTCAATGAATTTTTAAATTTTAATGGGAAGGGACACAGCATTTTATATTTTTAGGGAACAACTCAAAATTAACGATAATTATTCTACATTTCAGGATGCTGGTTTTGGTATTCCTCAGAGGTTTGTTTTAGTTGCGACTATTTTCCTATTATATATACATATATATATATGTATATATATATATATATATATATATATATATATAAGCGACGGTGACCAACTATATTTCAGGTAGCACTAGGTACATATTTAGCATACTTACTTGCAACATATAAGGTTTTTCTCGTTGTTGAAACTAAATAACGTATTTATCACAGGAAAAATTAAACGGTTAAAAATTGGGAGTGATAGAATAAGAAATTCAGATTTTCGAAATTAATGATTTGGTAAAATAGCGAGTGACGAATTTGTTTATAAACACACAGTAGATAGCAAATATGTTTCAATTAGCTTCATAAAAATCAAGAACTATTTCTTGATAAATACATTTTTACGTGAAACAGAATTATTCATTCTTCCCTACTACTTTGTCTTGTTTTTATGCGTAACACATTTTGCTAACACTTCGGTCATTTATATTATAATCTAATCTATGTGCTTTAATTGGAATTAAAAATGTGTGTAGTTGTTAAGTGTAGAGAATAGCAAACCCTTAAGCTCATTGGCTACTTTGTATAAACAGGAACATAGATACATACTAGTAAGTTTACCAATGTTTTCAGTAACTTACTTGATATATATATATATATATATATAAATATATATAATCAGATATGATTACCATTTAAATGACAATCAATGTTGCCAGTATTTTTGCCTCTGTTATTTCACATTTTGATTGTTAAAGCATAAAAATTCATAGTTGTAAGCTTACACAACTTATCAATGCACAATACCCACAGCATAGATTCAACAGGGGCCTGGTCAATGATTTGAAAAAGCACTGTACAAGCGCGTCAATGCTTGAACAAATATTTGTATTCAAATTTAATAATTTCAAAGAATCTTACTCAATTTCAATATATTTTTTTTAATTATATCATTGTTGATGCAGTAAGCATGAAATGTCATTTATTGTATCGTGATCAAGCAGTTCCTTTTCTCAGAACAACCATTAAATGCTACTTCAAGCAGATGTTGCGGGTACTCCCTCTATTTCACAACTTCATTCGATAATTTCTACATTGGATAACAACCCACAATGAACTGGTTTTACCCAACATTGATAATGGGATTATCCAGAATGAGAAACAAAAACTGCAGTATGGCCAACAATGTCAAAAATCGCAATAAAAATTTGAATTTTCCAGGATAATCAGCACAATCTGGAAAAAAATTACAACTGTACTATTTGAAAAAATAGGGCTAGAACCCATCCAAGCACTTTGTAATCACAATACGTAGTCTGCAAGGCTATTATACAAAAAATTTTTGACTAAAATTTAATCTTGATAGTTTTTTCTTAAATTTTTGTCAACATGATCAACAATGGATCACCAGATCGTGATTTGTGACCCTGTTGCATCTCTGACCCATAGTAATAATAAATTAAAATAACTGCGATATTGGCGGCCTCGTATTACCTACACACATTGTTTATTGGATGAAAATACATTATGCACAATGGTCAATCGAACTAAACCATAATTGTCCAACTTCATAACATTGATAACATCAATTTTACAGCATGCCTCTAACTTTTGTTAATTCACTACTACATTACTGAAAAACCCCTTGTGTATATCTAAGGAAGTTTGAGCATGGCAAATTCGATTAATTTTCTTAAGGACTCATTAAATCCTGCGGACACTCAACACCCCTGCATGTAAGCCTACAATACAATAAATAAAAATGAATTACTGTAATGTAGTTTTATTAAAAATTAATACCTTCCTTTAGTGCAATCTCGAAAAGTTTTCGGCCTTCAACAGATGAGAACGCTATGCAAGATGATGGTAATGGCCTGCGATAAAACTGAGTTGACTGCACAGGTGCACTTAACATTTTATCTGATCAACTATCTTAAACAAATACATGTTATTGTTGAGTCACAGAATAACATAAATGTATAAATGACTTGCTTTTTACGATGTATCGATTTATTGAAAGTGACTGTAAATAACGTATTCCGTATTCCCGTCTAGTAGTTGTACTCCATATTGCGCAACCATACACAATTTCCTAGAGTAATGATATAGAAGGAATATTGTCTATGCTCAATATTATAAGGAATGGCAATCGCATCGCATATATCAGGACCGTAGCAGCGGTGAGCAATTGCCCACCTAAATTATTTTTTACCTTTTCCACAAATTTTACCTGATTAATTTTGCTTTTTTAAAAATTATCATCACTATTCCCATTACATCATATGCCTATAGGACGATTATTCTTATTGGTTGATACTAGAACAGCCAAAATTGTGATACCTCTATAACCGCCGCATGGATAAATTTTTTACCCCTTCCTTAAAAAGTAGAAATATCAGAGTAAATTGATGATCAAACTAATTCAATCCTCCAATTAAACTAACAGTCGTGAAAAATGTATTTAACATAAAAAATTTTAAGAAACTATTCTGTTGTTCAGCTGAGCAATCAGACTTGTAACACGCACAACCTGTAGCGGCTTTTTTGTGCTCTAGTTGGAGTAAAGCAGGTTGCTGTTGGATGTAGAAAGCCAAAGGTTACTTTCCACTAGTGGCTTATGTAAGGGCACGGGGTTGAATGCCCCGTAAAGTTTTTGACATTGACTTTGATGAATGAAATCAACACGAACTTGGTGAAATGTATATTCAGGGTCTATTTTTTCAATATTTTTGAAAGTTAACTCTTTGAAGGGCGGTGGTTTGCAGTGCTAACAACCTTTTTAAATTTTTTTGCTACGTTGCGAGGCAGTGGTTAGCACTGGTAACCACATTTTAGTTCCCTTTCGACTGGATAGATTTTCACTCCTTGCTTTCCAGTGACTAATGAGATCGAAGATGAATTGCACCATGAACTGAAAGTCTTGAAACCACTGCAAGCATTATTGCAGATCAAGTCTAAGATTTTCCAACAAACAGCAACCAGCAAACGTATTGCTGCTTCCTTTGTTAACTACCTCCACACAACACTTGGTCTTGTGGTAAAACTAAATAATCGTTGGTTTCTGTTACCCTCCAGCTATAACGCTGGAATTTTTTAAATATATCTGTGTGATGAAGCTCTCTGCAGGTCAACATTGCCTTGCAAACTTCGATTCTTCCAAAGTGCAGGATATTTCTGTTGATCCACTGCACCACTGATAGAAACACCAGAAAGTTGTCAGCGGTAATTTTGTAGCCTTTTCCCAGATTTGCTGCGTGCTTGCTATTGAATCCCAAGATAGTTGAGTTGTGTCTGAGTTTACTTTTGTTCAATGTCCAGGAAAACTTCATTCGATATGTGGTGTCATCACCAACTGAGTTCGATGGAAGCCATCAGCTCTTTCATAGATGTATTTTGGTCTCTCGTTTTTCTGTGTTTAGCTGTGTATTAAAGAATTAGTGTTAACATCGTTCGATTGACAAAAACGACGGCGCTTCAATATCCTATGTCATTTAAATTCGTGCAAAACTGTAACTCACAGATTGCGTTTGAAAATGTTCTGAATGCATATCCGAGAGAGTAAAACTGTCGTTCATTCGTGTTCAACAGGGATTGCACTTGTTAATTTAGTTCAGGACAAGTTGCAGAATTTGCACCATTATTCATGACTTTCAATTTCTTCTTCACTAAGAGATTCTTATTCTTTAACATAATAATTATTATGACCTTTGTAAAATTTTTGCAGGTTGACATTGGAAGTGATGAAAATATTTGAAACATATAATATTTATGCTAGAAGGCACGCATTCCACATGTACAAGCAAACTATAAAAGTTCAGGAGTTGAACACATAAAGAACAATATGTAAATAGCATAAAATAGCACATAAGAACCTTGGAACACAAAATATCATAGAGGAATATCAATAGCTCTCTTCTAATTGAATAGCATTCAAACATTGTTAACTTCATACTAAGCTCACAAAGATTAATCATTTTTGTTTGTGTTGAACTCTCAGAATACTCAATATACATTCTGATAAGAACTTCTATTATTACGGGTAGTTTCAGTTTTTAGTCAAATTTAACACCAACAGCTGTTTTAGAGGTTTTACAAATTTTCTAAGTTATCATTATGTTTGTATGATCTTCATTGTGGAAAAATAATGCTTAGGGTAAATATAGAAAAGTGGTTGAATATCAGAGTATTTGAATAATTGCGGAAAATTTTATTAGGGCTGAAAGTAGTGTAGGGGTAATATTTTACCTCTCACCGGTTTCAGTGTTAAACCCGTGGGAAACCAGATTGTGTAGCTCAAAGCGTACACATGGATGAGAAAATTAGCATTCGCATAAATAAAAAATTTAAAAATTAAATCACCATCCGCATTTGAAAGCAAGTTCAATTTGTCTTCTGAACATATTAATAGTAGTAGCTTTTAGCTATTGTTTGAAGTATATACTCTACCTTAAATTTTTTAAATTACAATCTCTAAAGATCCATGCGGGGAAAATTTTTTACCACTCTGCACCACAACACTAAAAAGTGAAAATATGAGCTTAGCTTGGATCCGAACCCAACCCGATCAGGATATTTATTGCTTGAACTCGACTCGAAGCATAAACTTCAATTCGCACTATTTAGCATCTTGGATCTCGCTTCATTCAAATGATTATTAATATCATATATCAGCTACTGCCTGATAAGGTAAACATAGCAATCATAGTCTACTGCCTTTCTCAAATCGAGTAGTGACTAACATCAGTAATATAAGCTTNTAAAAAAATCATGCCGAACCCATATAAGATTACCGTACCATGCAGATCTCTACACTGGAGCACGCAGAGCATTTTGATACTTTCATGCCCACCAAGAGATATATCTTGCTTACTACAAAGACATTCAATTTTCTAGCTAAAGCACTGGCATATTTGTATATTACTTAATTTTTTTGTTGAGTCAGGTAAGGATTTTTTGATCAGGTCTATTAGAATTAATAAGGTCACGTCAAGCTTCAGGTCAGGTTTGAGGCTTCATAAATCAGGTCCAGGACAAAACAGTATCAGAATACTGTTTGACAGCATTCATGTTGTATGATCAATTTGATGTTATTTTAGTTATATTAGGTGAAAAACATCTAATTAGCTCAGTATTGTCTGGTAACATTACTTTGCATTGCAGTCTTCGCCTTCACTTGATTATGTTGTATGTATCCTAGCTTGGCCTAAAACAAAAAAAATTAGTAACAGTATCTAATTATTTATGAAACATTAATGGCAAACTGTTTACTTAATAATAAATTCATGTCCACTGCTATCTTAATTGTAGCAGAATCAGAGTTGGAACCGATTCGATCCGACCGGCCGGTTGGCAAGGCGGTGTGGTCGGTTCAGGATTCTTGACATGCCAGTTGATGTTGGTCAAGTGGCATAATAATGAGCACTGCTAGTCTCTCCCTGGCCTAGGCCCGAAACCCACAGTAATTATTTCAGTACATAATTCCTGAGATTACAGGTTGTGACTGTGATTCTGTGAAAGCTACCAGAGATTAATTCTCCGCGTTTTTATTAGCATAAATTTATTCTTGCACTCTTTCGTTAATCATTTATGCAAATGTAGTTACAAATATTAAGAAAGCGTGGCATTAGCCTTATAAAGGCGTTTGGGTTAGACCACTTTCTTTACCCAACAACTGAGAAAGCAGTGTATTTTTCGTTCTAAAAAATAAGATAATAAAGGTTTTCGACAATGTATGCACATAAAACAAAAGTTGTTTGTGATGATTTTGAAAGTTATTTTGATATTTAAAAAGCACATAAAATTGTGAAAAAAATTGCATGCATGCCCGGCTTGCATATAACTTTGTAGAAACACAATGGTTTAATGTCTTCAATTATTTTAAGTAATAAAAGTATTAATACTTCCATTATATTGAATTTAAGTTCTATGTGTTGGATTAGTGATATATTGTAATTTATTTTTGCAATTTCATTTTTATTACATGTATATACAAAAGGCTAAATAACGCAATTTTGTGCGCTATGACCAAATACCGTTCTGAATTTTCAATTTACTGACCACCAACACATTATTACTGAAACTCGTATTTTTTTAAAAGTTTGGCTTTTGAAGCCAAGTGGTCTGTACTGATAGTTTGAATGCTTTGAACATTTGAATAACATTCGAATCTTAACCTTTAACCTCATTCACTAAGTTTGAGAAAATATCCCGTCGAGTCGCAAATATCAAATTCTGGGCACAGGTCGAAACCGGTCAAATTCTGGCCGGTTTAGTCGAATCAGCAAAAATCTTGACCGGTTCCAATTCTGAGTAGAATTATAGTTTGTACTTATATTAAATAATAAATAATAATAACAATACATCAATAATATCTTAAATAATATTAGAATGCATAACTGGGTTTAATTTAGAAAACACAAATTATTTAATTAGAATAATTTTCTGATCTTTCAGCATATGTTCATACATATAACTGGTGTTTGTATTGAAATTCAGTGTTAATAAAAAGGCGAAATAGAATTCAAGAAGATTATAATGCTACTTTTATTGAATCACTTCCACTATGGACATCAGGAATAAGCAGGTTTAAGTAACTCAGGTTTTAATACTGAAGCAAGTCAGAAGAACTCATCTCTATTTAATATTACTTAATATTGTTTCTAAATATTTAGATAATCTATGTCAATGGTAGATATTGTTCTGTATTTCCAGTCAAAATTGCAACCATTCAATTACTTCTTTGTGAAGAATTAATTTATTCCCATAAATAATGTTTTGATTATATTTTTAGAAAATTCCGCATATAAATGAGAGTATATCTCATGAGGTTTATAAAATACTTAATGCTATGTTTTGGGTCAACAAATAGGGTGTTGTTACAGCTACAGTGTGCAATGTCGTGTTCAAAACCTTAATAACTATCAAAGCTGAAAGCTTCCAGTGTAAAAAAAGTCTGAGTAAATTGTTTTAAAACTGCTATAAATTCAAAAAAATAAAACTGATGGTTTGATCAAAACAGCATTGAGCAATTATTCCATTTTGAAAACTGTATTTTAACATGATAATAGAGATGCTATATTTTATGTAAGCATATATACACAATCATATCATATATAAATCTACATGTGAATAAAAATAATAAGACTATGATATATGATCAGGCAATACCAGCTAATCCAAAAAATAAACCCTAAGCACTTTATGAAAACTCAGAGATTGCGATATATATATATATATATATATATATATATATATCAGAGGCGTAGCTGATATGACGCACATTGTTTCACCTCACAATTAGGACCAACACAAAATAAATCCGTAAACTATATAATTGCAATGCACGTTCATTGAAAATATATGTCCGTAATATTTAGAAACCAAAAAATATATTATTTAAAAATCTTCTTGAAAATTATTGTTGTTTAATTTATTTTTCAAGTTATTTTGAAGTAAAATATATTCATTTTTTCAAAAAAATATATTTAAATAGATTTATATACAATCCTGAATGCATGGAACTTATCATAGAAAACTGTGATGACGTGTTCTATCAAACCTGCGCCACGTGTGTGAAATTTTTTATTATATTATTCGATTTACTCTCAAATATGCAATCATTGAAAATGAGGTGACGCGTTTCTCTCAAAACTGCGTCACGTATGTAATGAAATATAATATCATTGCAAACTACGTGATTACGGTTAACTGTAAGGGGGCGTACAATTAACGATGAATAACATTTATGAATTTATAAATCAACATCATTGTAACACTTTGTTTTNATTGGCTTTAATGCATGCTGTCTTAGATTAACTCTACGTCAACCGAAAGTTTGTCCAGCCAATAGCGTGTTAACGAGAAATTTGGTTCGTATTCAAATTCACTACATAATCAAAACTTCTAGTAAAGTGAATTAATCAGTCTAAAACTCTTTATTCAAAAATTATTTATAATTTATTGTAAGAGATCAAGGCGGGAAATGGGTCGGTCCGATTGTGGGTTTGGGCAGAGGTTATTTATAATTTTTAGGGCGGAAGACAGTAATTAATTTTAGGTGCAATGTAAGAGTTCTTTAAATTTCTTAACGACTATAATTATGATTGTATTTGTTTATTGATTTTGTATTTTATTAATTAATTTTTTTATGCTAAAACATTTTTGTGCCTTTTATACAAAGAATGTTTCTTTGTCGGGCCAGAGCTACCGGTCATTGCTAGACGGGTAGTGTCGGGTCATTGCTAGGCGGACTTTGTTGGGTTGTGGGTCAAAATGTCAAAATGCTACCATTCGTTGGAGCGACAGATGTTGCTTGCGAAGGAGGAAAGTTTGGTCCGAAAGAGAGTAATGTTCATCATGTGATGTGCATGTTGTGTCCATCGGCGAATAAGCTCAGTTATTGCCTTTTGTCTAAATTTCTTGATGTGACAGCTCCTATCTCTGATACCGGAACCCTACAAGTTAACTCAATCAACGTGCATTTTCTCAACGAGAGTGATCTTGAAGAATTTACTTTTCACAATGCTATAGAAGAACATCTGGGATGTGTTGACACAATCGATATTACGATATATATGTCTGGTGGTTCACATCAAGCGTTTTACTTCTATTTCCCGGCGAACAATGGACCCATATCCAATGAATTTTTAAAGAGTGGAAAAATAGTCGATGGATTTTTTATAATTAAAGGAGATGAAGCTCCGAACATCAGTCTCAATGTTTTTGCCCATTTGTCACCTGATGAGTTGAGACATGGTCATAACTTTCACTTGAGTGAAACTCAAAATGCTGCTAAAAGGCTATTCTTAGATACCTTAGCGAAAACATTTAACCCTAGTTAAAAAATCAAAGTTAAATTTGTGATGCAATAATGCAATAATGTTGTATACCTGTTTTTTTAGCTAAATATATAGGTTGGCAAGTAAAAAAATGTGAGATACGGTGCTGGGATATTTTATATTGACCTGTTTACATTGGCTCTAGTGAATTGAAGGAAATCTTTATTTAGTCGAAAAAACATTCAATTAACGGCGGTGCCATAACACTTGAAACAGCTGTCAATTTTAATTAATGAATTTTACAATAGTCTTATTATTCTAGAGTAATTCATTAAAATTCAAAGCCATTCATCCTTGTAGTGCATTATGTGTAGTCTGGGTACCCCATTCCAGGGAATCTGATAATGACCTTTCGGCTAGTAGCTATGATGCTCAAGGTTAATCATAATGAGAATTTGCAAACATTAACCAATTTTCATGTAGCGAAAAATAGAATAGCTTGAAAATAATTAGTCTAAGCCTCTTTTCCTATCTTCATCCTGAACCTACCAGTTAAGCATATTGATTAAAATTAGTGTTCTGCAGGAGAACACAGTCCCATGAGACTCACCACTTCATAGTGACTGGAAACAATATTGGACTGGTACCATTGGTGAATCACTCGGACCACGGATTACAGCATATTACTAATAAAAGGCATACCTTGGGACTAATGTGAACATGGAACTAGAAAATGGCGTTTTACTGGGATGAGGGGAAGTGAAATCAAATCCAATGAAATTAAGTTGAACTGGAATCAATAAGATTCTGATACATCACAACTCTATGTTAACCCTAAGTCAAAAAATGTCTTTAAAGGTATTATTTTGAAAACTAAACGATTTGTGGTTAATCAAAGGGCGACCTTGCCTAAAATTATGTCATATTTTAAGAAATGCACTTACATCTGTTCAATTAGAAGAAGCAACATGTCCAATATTCTTAAATGTTATGCTGCTAGTTTATTAAAATTTGAATAGCTTCTTTATCATTATTAGATTACATTATCTATAAATTTAATGAATCTAGATCTATTTTAGAAGTATACTCGAGCTCTAAAAAATTATACCTTTAAAGGTATTACGGGCGTTAGGGTAAAAATCCATTGTACAAATTCTATTAGTAATTTTGAAAAATACTGTAATAATTCTAATAAATCTCCCGAAAAAAATCCTTCACACTTTCGAAAAAAATTATTTTCATTCTTTTAGACTAAAAGTGAATCCTTCAAAAACTCAATTCTGTATTGCCAAGTTAAACTCATCATCCACTGATACTTCACAATAACTAATGGGAAAATCCAACTAATTTATATTCTAGTATTAAGTCATTTCAACTATGCCAACATACTCTACACATATATAAACCAAAAATTCCCAAAAAATTTCAGGTGCACACACATATTTCGACAATCCACAATGCTCTATCTATATAAATGTTCTAATGACGTTCTTTAAACTAATTATGAATACTTTCCCATACAACAAAAAATGAACTTCTTCCTGTAAAATTTATCAATAAACAACAAAATATATAATTTAACCAATAAATATAAGAAGCGAACAATGAAAAAATCAATTCTAAACACTGCTATAACTATATGGAATGAATTACCAAAATACATGAAGCAAATAAATAGATTAAAAAACTTCAAAATTGGCATTAAAAAATACTTTTACACCCATAACATAAAAAGCCTGAAATGGCGCAGTTATATTATAAAAATTTTGCAATCCTGATTATTCTTTTAATACAAACTATCATAGCAATAGCTGAACTTAATTATTATTGTTATTATTTGTAAATATTCCTTCTTTTCTTATATTATATTTTGTTCAGTATTTCTTTTTTAGCGCTTTCAAATGATTTCTGAATATAGATTTTTATTCTTCTTCATTTACATTGTTATCTTTGAATTTGTATTTCTTAAGTAAAAATATTTAATATTTTGTTTTCAATAAATCTTAATTTTTGCAATTTTAAGCTCTTTATGCCTTTGAAAAGTCTTATCTTGTATTAATTATGTCCGCAGAATACCCAAAAATCAGTGCTTATTGAAATGCAACCCCATCCAATACCTTATCAAACAAGATTTCTCCATTTATAATTTTTTGCTATCTTTCGTAATCAGAGCAGAATATTTATTCCCTACATGTAAAAAACCATTTTCTACTTTTTTGGTATTGAATGAAAGAACTATTACTTTTTAAGAAGCCGAAATACCGAACTTTCTAAATTTCTAAAATTTACATCTGATTAAAAATTTCAGAAAAATGTATTTCTGAGTTTATGTAAGTAAGTCACTAAGGACAGCGTCCTAATTGTGTCTATCTTATCGGTTTCAATAATAAAATGATGGCTATTGTTAAATTTGAAAATTAAAATACATAACACTATCGCCAAATATACACAAACTATACCATAAAAAAATAACATTTATATCTAAAATAATAATTTAATTTTTTTAACAATTATTTTGAAGGCTTAATAGTGAGTTAATTAAAAAATGCATTGCTGTACCATACTTAAGATATTGTTATGCTCATTAAAGCAGCAAGAATGCATATAATAATTTAAGCTGATTTATAAATATTTTCACTGTAGTTGTGGATATCAGGGAGAACTAGTAACAGTTTGGGATGGATAAAACATTTAGACTTGCACCCCACCGATTTGAAGTTTCTTAATGCATTTTTAAGTTTGTTCGATTTATTATGTAAGCACAATACTTAAAAAAATTAGTTTAATTATTTGTTGTATATCAATCGATCCAATCTGAAAATATCCAATCCTATTGATATTACAACACCACTATGAAACAAAGATGTATCACAAAACCATCAAATACCACTTTATGCATCTCTTATCAATCTTTCTGTAACACATAGTACAAGATAAGCTTATCAGATATTTGAATATAAATCAAATATGTTTAAATCATTAGCATAAAGTGGAAGTGGAATTATTATAGTAATACATAAGGATTTACATCATACCCACGAAATACAATAGTCATACCACTTATTTAATGATTAAAAATTTTAAATACAATTTATACTCAAATAATATGGCTTAATTCGAATTACTAAAATATCTTCAAAGTATCATGACAAAAAATGCTATTCACAAAAATTGATTAACAATATTGTTGACCAACTCTCACTTCAAAGTCTATTGAATGTAACCAAGTTAATAACGAAGATAATATACCAATATATTGGAAACAACCATACAAGATCAACAAGATCTTTCAAAATCACGGTTTAAGATCATTAATACTCAAATAAAATTAACTAAGTTAACACCTATTCTTCATTCAAAGAAAACCTATTATATTTTTTAAAAAAATATCCAATCAAAAAAATGCTCGTTTCGTCACTTGCTTATAAATATAATTGTGAAGAATGCAATATTTCTTAGATCGTGGAACTCAGCGCCATTTCGTAACTAGGATCAATGAACATCTCTCAGGCCATCAAATGGCTGAAATACACAGGCATTAACATATTGCAAAAAAGCAATTTTAATATAATGAGAACACAAAATACTAAAATTGCAGAAGCTCTGATTATTAAAACGTGACACACAATCAGCAATATGAATAGCAGGAAAGCAATATGAGTATACTAAACCTTTTTTAAGTGGATGAAAATTTTAAGAGTATTGTGTAGTATATTGTAAATAATATCGCCAAAAATCTTATACATAAATTTCGCTTCTACCCTTGTACCATATTAAAAGTCATTAAAAAATTTTAAAAAATTATATTGCATATTAACTTGTGATTACTTCACTAAATAAATATTTTTGCTTAGTTCAATATTGTTCCAATTTTAGCGGTAGGCTGAAAAATATTGAAAATGAATTTCATAAAACTTCATAAAAGATTGATTTTTCACGTCTATTGTTATCAACTAAGAACTAATTTATTCACTAAACATACAAAAAATAGAAACTAGAATGAATTTCTAATGAAAACATTCAATTTTTTATCACTGAGATAATTAAGAGATAAAATTGTTTGATAAATATAGTTGAAAATAGCGTAATTCTTTATTATGAGGATTTAAAATAAATTTTTTAAAATTTAATTACTGTTAAATATTTAGGGTATATTAAAAAATTAATGAATTCCATTATTTCTAAATGAAAAATTTATTAATTCAAAATCTAATTTTTGAAATTTTCTACTTAAAGATGTTAAGAAACTTACTTTGACAATCTATTTGAGATTCAATGCATACTTTAAATAGAATTTATATTAATGTATCAAATGTAACTTAATGACTTCGTTAATTAAGTAAATACCACATCATATATTTTAAAAAATTGTTAACATTTTTCGGAAATAATTCTCAAAATGTTTCAGAAATAGTAATTTTAGGCATACATATACTTGTTTACAATAACATATTCACATTCATTATTAATAATTTGAGTTGAAAGCCACTGTTAGTCAATCAATTTTTATCACGTGCAGGAAGAATCTTGAATACTAATATATTTAAAAATTGGATAAACCCGATAATGTTTGAAATTTTCTTTTCAATTTTCCCCTTTTGCTTTTAAAAAAAATATAGAAAGCACACCAATTTTTTTGAAAAAAAGGAAAACACGGAAATCTGGGGTAGTTCTTAATTAATTCCTAAAATGAATGTACCTTTGGAAAAACGCATTTGTTATCGTCAAATAATGCCCCCTGGTTACCATAAATGAACAGTTAAAAGAGAACAATGTCATTCTTATATTTGTTGAATCATTTAGCTAACAAAGTAAATTGTTAAACAAAGAGGCGTGCACCATTTTAATCAACCTTATTCATGTTGATGCATCACAATTAAATTTCTTGCATTGTTGCTTATACCAAAGTATTCACTAACAATTTCTCCTGAAAAATTTCTATTCTTAGTAAACATTAGGAAATTATACTATACCAAATATTTCTGAAATTAATTCAAATGATTGCAAAGACTAACCTTTCAAGTCTAGCTATTGCCTGGTTTGTATTCAAGTAAATAATAAAAATATGTAATATTCTAGCATCAACAATGGTTTCGTAATCAATTATAAACTCAGTTTCCCTCAATGTGGGCTTGTGGTAAAAATTATATATATATATATATATAGTAAATAGAGAACAGTTTTAGCTATATTCAGTTGTAAAGCCGACTTGCATGAATCCCAACGACGTTACATGGTGACCCTGACGTGATTTGAACACGCAGCCATCTGAACTCACTCTCCAAAAGAAATGAAGAGAAGTCAGTTTGATCAACGTGGCGTCTTTTGGTAATATTGATCCCAACTAAGGCAAGACTCAATATCACTTGTTGCATGATTTGAAAGAGGAGATGTCAAGTTGGTAGGTTGACCTCGTGGGATAGATCGCAGATAAGAGTTCTTCTTAAAAAATCGACATCGCGGGATCTCGAAAAACGGAAGTCCTTGACGAAATATTCTCCCCTACATTCGAAAAAGATCACAACGAAAACTGCTAGCCTGTCATGTGGCGGCATGTGACATCGGGTACTAGTTATTGGTATCGGCCAGACCAAGTGTTTTCGATTTAGCTTGTAATTTGTAAATATGTTTATAATATTTTCAACATAAGACCAAGCATTTATTGTAAGTAGAGAACAGTTGTAGGTACGTTCAGTTGTCGAGCGTGCTTGCGTGAATCCCAGCGACATTACTATATATATATATATATATATGTATACATATATATATATATATAATTTCTATTCAAAAACGTAGGAGATAAAAATTGAAAACAAATTATGTGATTCCATCTATCAAAACATGAAATTAAGCATTGACTTTGTGTACAGAATTAGATCAGGCTTTTACTGAATTATAGATAGTAATGCATTTTGTACTTAGCTTACTGTGCTTTTTTAGTCATCTTAGACATTTAGTATTAACTATTTTTTTCAAACCGCACAAACTTGAACGACAAAAAAGTATTTTGCAAATACTTTTGCAAGGAATTCGTTTTGAAATCACTAAAAAACACAACGTTAAACAATTACTGAATAAAGAGAATAAAGAATTTCTTAAAAATTATAGTATATTAGTATGAAGACCTCTCAGAAATGCTGACAATACTTCACCTAACTATTCAAAATATCATTTACCCATGCATTAAGTGCACCATGAAACACATCACACATTTCATTTCTAATTGGTGATAATTTTGAATCAATCCCAGCAATTCCGATCAAAAATGCGAAAGCAAATGCATTCTAAGTCGTTCTTAAGACCAAGAATAAAGAAATAAATTTATTTATGTTCCTTCTTAACCGTTTTGGTCCTTAATGAACACTTAGAATTTGTCAGGGCAGTACAATTACAAATTTTTAGTCATACTGATGACTAATGAATAGATTTCGGAAGAATACAAAATCGGTTAAATATCCGTTTGAGTTTAACATTCATTACTATTTGTGCAAAAATTCTAATCATTTTACATTCCTTATATTTATACAAAATTGCTTATCCTTCCATATTTTAAATTTGATTAGATGAAGCTACTGCAAGAAATATATAGAAAGCCGCATTTCAAAAATGCCTAATATTTTAGTTATATTGCTATTAAATACTCAATCATGTTAATTTTTTCCATCTATGATTTTTTGTCATTTTTGAAATAGAATTGGTAATTGCTATAAAAATATTATCAAATGTCTCTAACCTCTGTTGCAGTTACTCAAGTTTTTTACACTTTAGTTCTAAGTCATTTTAGTGGTTGTAATTGGCCATAAAAATAATAGCTTAATGAAAACACTCAGTTAATGTGGTCAAGTAATATGTGCCAAAGAAGTGGTTTTTACAAAAAATCATCTCCGGCTCGATTCTCACACAAATCAATTACACTACATTTCATAAAGGTCTCCTAAAATATCTTAAATAGGTCTCCCTAAAGAAATTAAAAAAACTGATTGTTTCAAATCTTTCAGAAGGAAATTTAAAGAATTTATGTTATAAGAAATTCTTATATTGGGATTGCAGAGCTTGGATTTAGATTTTATAAAAACGGTTACAAATTTTACGTAAATAAATTATTTAGTAACGCATCTTAGTCATTAAATCAAAAAGTGTCCAAAACTGTTTAAATGAAGCATATGTTACTTCCTTATAGGCTTATTTCTAACTATAGCTGCTATAAGCAAACTTATCGAATAATAAATTTCTAATCAATCACGTGAACATATTTACAAACATAATCTTTCAGAAACTCAATTTGGATATTGAAAAAGATTTTCAGCATATATGATGCACTTATCTCAGCAACAGAAAATTGGCAAAACTTTCTTTCGTTTTTGTGTTGCGCATCGCTAGGCCTTGATTAAAGTAGGCATTGAAATGGCTGGCTACATATACATAGAACATAGTCACAAAGAAATGCAATAAATGAAATTTTCTACTTTTTGTTGTTGAAATTTATGCTTCAAGGTACTGAATAAATCCCTTTTTGTGGAGTCAGCATAAAAATTGATTTGTAAAATCAAACTTGTCTAAGGAATTTTGTGGAATCCACAAAAATAATTATCTAGGGAAATTGAATTTTTGTGGAATGATAGATGTGCAAGTAAAACAAACAGTTTAATATTAATATGTAGATGTCAGAGTTTCATATTACTTTAATTGTTCGTAGAAATATAAATGTAGGCTAAACAACTTTGCAGT
>CABFPE010000206.1:336344-359672 GCA_900660155.1 Hofstenia miamia | reverse complement strand
CGAGATTATCACAGTTAAGAAGCAATGATGCCAGTCTTAAAACATTTTTTTGGTATTGTTACTAAAATACAAAATAATGCGTAACAAATAAATTGCAAAATACGTACGTAAAAAATGGGTAGGCAAAATATTTTATGCCAATGCCTAACAAGACGTAAAATTCCGAACAGATATTTTAGGTAGATTCAACAAATTGTTTTGTACAAAAAATGTAAATCTACTACAAAAATACTTCTAGTTTTAATTTTCTCAGAACAATAAATATCAAGTTATTTTGAAATGATATTGCCAGCACCAAGATTATTGCGTCTAGTTGTCTTCGCTTAGAAGTTCTAATTTGGTTTCACAATAATGCACTGTACTGTACAGAGTGTCAACAAACACAACAACATATGCAATAGCTGACTGATAGCTGAGGTACCGTAAACCTTAATCTCAATTCAGTTTCTAGGTCCAGTACCTTAGTCAAACTGAAAAGTTTGAAGAACAAGTTTGTTTGTGCTATCAGAGTGTCCAGTAGCTTCAGTATGCTTTCGTAGCTGCTGCTTATAAGCATGGCTAACAGTAGCTAACATCTCTTGGTGGTCACTCAACTTTGGAGCCGATTCTGAAAAATGTATAGTCATAACCAGTGACAACGCACGTTCAGCAGGATCGTTTATGCAAGGCAACTTATTGACTAAATTTTGTGTTGAGGTGTATTCGGGACTTTGAGGCCAAACCTTAGGATTTTGCTCAAAAAAAAACGGACGATTTTGGAAACAAGTTTATTAGCGTGTGCGAATCTTGGCCAATTAAATCATGCAAATGTGTTGTCTTTTTGAGCTCAGGCATTTTTACTAAGCCTTGGCCTATGGTGCTGGTGCCATTGTTCTGTTTTCCTTTGTAAGCTTTCAATTTCCTCCACATTGCAAGTTTTTCAGTTGGTGATAATTTATCGCTGAAAAATGCAAAACTGACATGACGTTCACTAAGATATCACAAGTGGTTTTCCAACTTTTCTTGGGCAGACGTGGCAAAGTGTATATAAAGCGATGGGTACGACGCAATTGTTGTTGAATCAGAACTCTTTATCTTGTCAAGCTCTTGCCACATGTGAAGGTCGTTTATTTCAGCATCTGCAACATCGCTTGCTATACACCAGTTGTTGTTGTATTGGCTTAAATGTTTTCGGTTTTTGTCAAGATTAAGCAGTCTTGCAATTAAAGCATTCTCTGATTGACATAGATAGCCACATTTAACCCACCATGAAATAACTTCGGTCACAGCTTGTTTTGCTGCATCTCTTTGGGTAGATTGTCTCTTGTCAGAGAGCTGCATGTGCTCGTGAATGGAATAATAGCTCAAAAGCACATCTTCATTGGTAGGAGGCTTGTTTTTCAAATATGAAAATCTATCCAATACTAATTTGTCAAATGGCCAAAATGTAACTTTATTGCAGATGTTCATGTTATCAGAACATACATAAACACCTCCACAGCTGGAATCGTTCTGCCTAACTCTTTACATAGTTTTTAGTAACACTAAATCTAAATAGAAAACCTGCAAAATAAAATCCTAAATAGAAAAAGATGGTGGCAGCTATGCACTATATAACGTCGAAGGAAGTTGTTTAGTTTAAACCATAGTGTGGCAAGCAAAGCTCGACTGTAAGAAAAAAGTGTTTTTGGCAATATTTCGAAAATTTGAGCATTTAGCCTGCATAAATGTATTAAAGTGAGATAGGAAATCATATCTTCTGCTTCGAATAAGCCATCAACCAGGTTCCATGTAAAGTAGTTTTTGAGATGTGCGATTTTCGGCTTATTTTCAGCAGCGGCTCAATATCGAAAACTTAAATCTCAAGTCCAGGGCGTCAAACGACATTGGATTTCAAAAATATTTCAGCACAAATGTTTTTTCACCAAAATGCAAATGTGTGCCAAGTTATAACAAAATCGGAGAAGGTTGGATTTTTTTTGGGACACCCTAGTTAAGAGTATAGACCCGAATTTTCATTCTTTAGTCTGCCCCCGGACCAATCTCTCATACTGTTGTGCATACTCTGCAAAAAAGGATAATTTGATCGAAGAGGGATTAAGAAATCACCTACATGTATCTCAAAGCATCAAATTCAGGCAAGACTGGCTTAGTCCAGAGATGAAAAACAACATGGTAGATCAAATAAAAAGATCGTATACCTCGCCAAACACAATGGAAGGCTCAAACGAAATCGCAAATTGTAATTATACGGCCCAAAGGATCAAAAATGCTATACAACTCAACCTACCGTTATTGGCCCTTTCCCTCATTTCGTTATGCGAATTTTGCATACAAGGGATGCACCTCAAAATCTTCGATTCGTGAAGGAAAATTTTCTGCCTTTTACTGAATATTATGGTTTGCTACATGAAAACGCACCATATCGCAAGATGTTTCATTTTTAAAGGAACCCATTTTACCCGTGTGACCAGCTCGTTCTTCAGACTTGATCAAAAGGCACAAAAACATCGGTTCATTGCCAATTCACAACATTTACAATTTTTTGAACTTCATTAAATAAAATACTGAACAATTTTTATATTGATATTTCCTGTTATTCACAAGTCAACCCTAGTTGTTGTTTTAGAATGAGGACACACGATTCTTTTCCTAATACAAAACGAATTTGTGGTAAACGACAATGCTTCCTACATTGACGATTCATATTGAGAGAATATTGAAATTAACCTCCTCGAAAGACCCTTTGATCTTCATCAATCAACTTCTGAGGATGTTCTTAAAATGCTCATGTTGCTAACTTTGCCATGAATATCTCTGTTATGTTTTCATTTGAAGAATAAAATTAGTAGTATATCATAGAACATATTTAGAAGAATTATGTATTACTACCAAAAATGAATTTTCTAAAATTATTTGTATGAATCAATCCCCGCAGAGTGCAATGTGTTTTGTAAAACAAAAGCATTGTTTTAATGTATATTTAGTATTTTATAGTACATCTCTTTATTCCATAAAATTTTTAAGATATGCAAAATTATGTGTTCCATTTGATAAAAAAGGTAGATTAAAAACTTTAATGTATAAGTTTCAGTGCTAATGCTAAAGTTCCTAATTTTTCTTGAACATGTGAATTTTCAAAATATAATTTTACTTTGGATCCAATTTTCTAAACTATCGATAAAACAAAAAGAATATTTTGGCAGGTGTTGGGCTATTTGTAACTGATAGAAAATTTTTGTATTAAGAAAACTCTATTTAGTAGTAAACTTAAAAAATACTGATTAAAATCATAAATTCAAAATAAACAATAAAAAATTTCATATATTTGCAAAATTAAACTTTTATTAAGGTTTTTTCAGATCCAAATTATTAGAAAAGCAGCTATAAAATGTCAAAAATAAATTTCATTCGCATTTGCCATAGGACGAAGATAATTATTTCATTCTCCTTTATAGACTGGTGTACGCTTTTCCAAAAATGCCTGCAAACCTTCAGTTCGGTCTTTGGAACCCAAGATGGTTTCATAACATTCAAATTCTAATTTAAGGCCATCTTTTAAATTAAGACTTCTTCCACCTTCAATCGCTCTTTTTGATGCACGTACTGCTAATGGAGCAAGACTAGCAATGCGTTTACAAACCTAAAGTAACTGTTATATTCAAACCAAATCGCATGAAGTTTATTACCTAGAACACTACGAGATAAAACCTGATAGATTGTAAGTGTAGAAAAAAGGGCCACTGGATATAGTTTAGCATGAATAAATTTTAAATTGTTTTACTTTACATTTGCTGCACACGGCGAAACAGAAAGTAAATTTGATTGAGTTTTTTTGACAAAACGAAACTGGTAATAATGTGTATTGTGGATGAAAGTATTAAATTAATACACCAATATTTCATTCAAATTTTATTGCAAAATGTAAATTATATGTAATTTTAAAAAAGTATTAGCTATTAGAAAAAGTTATTAAAGAACCAAATATTACGTAATCTGAAAAGGATTTAATAAATTTTGAGAAAACCATTTGTAAACTCATCACCAATCGCACTGTGGTAGCTATGTGGGCTAAATTCCAAAAGGCGTTGTACCTGACCGTGCTACTTGTTAATTATCATACGATCATGAAGCGTAACCTGTCCCTGATAAAAAAAACTAGTTACCATGTTATAATTGTGTTAGTGCAATATTGTAACGGTCGATATAAGACGATTTTTGAGAAAGTGCAATTAATAAAAGTGTCAATGAGTCTATATATTCTCTTATTTTATGAATATTTCCACGTGGTAGCAAAGAATGGTTGGATGATTTAAGACAACGCAGTATGGATTACTGATAAGCCATTTTTTGTTTGGAAACAAGAAGTTTAAACAGCAAACGATGACGAATTTGGAAAAAACAAAAAGTTCCTAAAGCTGCTATGGAGGTAAGCCTGAATGAAATTTATAGTGATGATGGATTAAAAACGTTATTGGATAAACTCGAAAGGTGCCTTGAACGGGATGAAGTAGATATAACCTACAAAGCGTATTGCAAATCTTACGATAATGCGCTGCTGATTACATAAATGAATTTTACAACAAAGCTAACGTATCTAGAATGGAATTGCCCAATGTGGTGCTTGCTTTCAAGTAGTTGGAAAACGCTGATCTTGAGAAAAGAGAAATTACCGTTCTACAATAAAATCTACACTTGCAGCATATCAACACATTCGTGGGCATTATCGTTTGAAAACTACCAATGATAAGAAACGAGATAATACATGTGTGATTCTAAATTGTGTTTGTCATGGTCAAGTCCTCATAAGACTGAAACTGAACAGTATGTGAGAAACTACCCAGCTTATTAGAGCATTCATATGGGTGCGGAATATTTGAGAGGCGGCTAGTACAACTGTTTGTGATCAATCTTGGTTAAATGAGTTCGTTAAGTAATTATTAGAGGAAGAGAACATTGAAATGAATTGGCAATACAACAATGTTTCAAAGTATTTTTTTTGGTGATAATAGTAAATGTTAATCGTTATGGAATGCTATAATACCAAAATGTATCGCTTGCTGTAAAAGCTCTAGAAAATGAGTTACTTTTACTTTATTCGTAAAACTTGTCTAAAGAAGGCAGGATTAGGCTAGATTAGGTTGTTGATAGGATGTGGGCATATTTTTACATTTGGTGAAAAGGGAAGAAATAAAAATTGAAACAAGCCATCGGTAAGCTTCCAGGTAATTTCCCCACCCGAGTACTAGCGCCGACGTTGCTTAGATAGAAACGCTGGTGTTAAGGATAAGATTGGCTCGCAATTTGTTAAAAACATTACTGAGGAATGTGATGCTTGTAAAATGAATAAAAATTTACCACCAAAACCAACTGTTGGGTTACCTCTGGTGTGATATTAATATTTGCAAGAGTTAGAAAACAAAATGGTTAGAATGAATTAGATCATTTTATTCGATTTAGGATAGATGCAATTATATCTTCTAAAGATCCCTTTGTAATTATGAATCAAATATTGCTTAGTGATGAAACATGTAAAAGTAAATGAACAACGTCGTAATATTGAAACTGCTACAAAAGTTAATTAACAGTCTGTTATATGCATGGATTCTATTTGGAATCCGATGATGATGAGGTTGATGATAGTGTTTATATTCGAAGCACAAGACGCCCCCAGTAGGGGAAACTACAATTTATTACATCAGAATCATGCAACTAAGGGAATATGTAGCTGTTATTAAAAGTCAAGAATAGTCATATATAATATCGAGTTTGATATGAACTTGAACAAGTTATCTTCAATGGAATCAGGTTGAATCGACCTTATTGCATCAAGATTTGAATCAGCTGTTAATAAATTTCTCCAGGCGGAAATTAATCAAATACAAAACTGAAGGGTGCGTGAGGCTTTTGAAGAAGTAGAGGATGCTGGGCACGATGTAATTCAAACGCGATGGATTTATAGTTTAATATCAGGTTCAAGGAATAAACTAATCTCAAGACTTTTAAACAAATGCTTCTACATGTAGTCAAGAGACAATTAGGTCATTGTTGTACACCCTATTGTATGAATATATAACCGCATTTCTACAAAGTAATAGTAAATATTGGACTCAGAATTCGCTGCTACGGTGATTGAGACACTCAAACAAATATTTCAAATTAGGTGTGAAAAATAAAAAAATTTCCCGTTCCTTGGTCTGAACATATCAAAAAAGCGAAAATATCATATCAGCTGACTAAAATTAATATGTATAAAGTTTGAGCAAGATAAAATCGGATGAAACTACAAATGATCTACTAGCCAATTTAGGTAGAAAAAGTGTTGGCAATAATTATAATTATGGATTTCAATGAGAGCCCGGCTGGATATTGCTTTTACTGTATCGAATTTAGCAACAAAGATGGATGATTATCACACTGGTGTTGTTAGCATGATCAGAAAATTTTAGTATGAGCCATGCGAATGGAGTTTTCCAAATATTAGCGATTAAGTCAATGTGATGCTTACTTTGGAAACCTAAAAAAGGAGGAGTCAGATGGGCTACATCATTTTACTTGTTGCTAAGAGCGAGAAGTTCGCGCTAACATCATGGAATTCATTTAAGTTGAAAGGAAGAGCAAGAACTACTCTGGCATTAGAAATATTTCCTTAGGGTTCTCACTAGATGAAGCGTCATTTGTCAGTGGAGTGTTGGAAGAAATCATTGGAACACGATTACCTCTTCATTGTGCGACAGATTATAAATCGCTTTAAGAAGCCGTTCATTCATTAAGGGAGTTTCTAAAAAAAGTTGAGTGTCAATATTCTTTCAGTTGGAGAATTGTTGAACAATGGCATCTTCAGTTAATCCATCTAATTTCGACTAAACCGCAACTTGTAGACAATTTTATAAAACAATATGTCATCTCAACGACAGCTTCGTGATTTGATAACATTAAGAATCTTTGAGTTAAATCCGGACTTCAAAATGGATGAGAGGGAATGCTAATTATAGTGTGATTATTAAATGTAACTTTTCACGAATGACTAACTAGTTAACATGTCATAATTGTGTTAGTGGAACATTGCAACTGGGAAAAGTAATCTAAGCTAAAGGCCCAAAATGTTTTATACCTGACCGTGCTACTTTCACTAAATTCACGATGGCAACTGAACACGGCGTTTACAGTGCATTATGTATAGACTTTGAAAACGGATATATACATAGGGACAAAATTTCTAAATTTTTAAATTCAGGATGTAGTAAATAACTTAACTTGCGTTGCACATGTAAATCAGTGTTGGACTAACTCAGACGTTCCCATCAAATATTACAAAAACGGATGGCCATGCACTCGAATATACCCATGATCTAAGCCGGCACTTACCCATGAACTAGAAGAGTCAGAAATAAATATATGATTTAAAATTATTGGAAGCAGTACTACCTTAGGCGTATTTCATTAAACAAAATGTTACTACCAAAGCAGTTACAAAGTCCTGGCAAAGGTTAATCCCAACACCACTGCAGCCAACGAGTTTCTACACAGCTCTTTAATATTTACAATTTTTGTTGATTTTACTGTTGAACATTTGGTTTTTAAATAATTATATAGTTTTTAATTTAAGAAATTCATATTTTAAGCAATGATAGTTAACGACGCTACGCGGGCTTTGGAGGGCTAGTCCTAGAATTATGAAATTTGCGATTCTGGCTGCCTAGACTTTAACGTAATATTAAGAAATTCATTAGTACTTAACTAACCGCATATCTAATATTTATTAATACTATTAATACTTTTATTCAAAGCATTATTATCCGTGATCAATCACATTGCGACAACAGTCAGTAGTGGAAAACCTTAGTAATTGTTCTTTTCTTAACTTCAATAATCCAGATTTATAAATTATCTGCAACAAATATAGTAGTTTTAAAAGAACAATATGAATAGGGAATTTGACAGCATAAAGTAAAATATATTGTGCCAAATTGTGATTGAAGTGTGCGCTTGGCTTGAAACTTTGAGTTTCAAACGCAACAATTATAATTTAAAATGAAATTAGCATCATAAGTCGACGCTTAATGCTTTTTACAAATCACACAAAAATGTATTCCCGCCGAAACCTTAATTGAACTACATGAACTATATTATTCACGCAGCAGTTCAATTCATACAAAACTACAAAGCAAATTATAAGCAAAAAAACAGTGTTTCAGGTTTTCAATCAGAAGTTATTTGATTTGATGTGCTATGGTATGAAGAACAATATAAGATTTCGTGAATAGAATCATAAAACTGGTAGCTATGGCAGATTCAGTGAACATCTGCTGAAAGAGATGAGAGTGTTATCATTTGATTTAAAGGCAAAATTAGAAATGATACATTTTAGGCACCGAAATATCTCTTATAGAAAATACAACTTGGCGATAGAAAATTCCCAATAATAAAGGTTGCAGCACGCATGGGAATCCTCTGCTGATTTAGATATTGTTAACCAAATCGAACGCGTATTTCGCCATAGTGGCAACGCCAAAACGCAATTAATCTCATCAATATGATTAATATATTTTCAGCAGAAAGAAATACATTTTCTTAAAAAAATGGCAGCTTAAGCAAAAGGACTGTAATGAAGAGGCTTTCAGCCTGATACGATTAGGCTTTAACTATTGCACAAACATATGAATTTCGAACTGCCTCCTTATTGATAATATACAGCAAATGTACAGTAAAACTGCAAAAATACCCGTTGTTCACAATTAGCAGTGTAGTGTAGTGCTCTGTTTTTAAGACTCAAAACTACACCAAATAATTTATACTAACATGGAACCAAAAGAGTAAATGGACTTTCAGAGGAGCAGAATTGTACTGTAGGGACCAAGTAGGAGCTCTGAGCAAAACAAAAAATTACTGGTAATCTACTATTCGATCTTGATCAAACTGAATTATATCTATTGATCTCGAAATAAGATTACAAAAACATCACGATGCACCGATATAATTGCGACATTAACCTTTCATTCTTCCAAATTTACTCAATATATTTGTTTACTTCAAGTACTGTTTATAAACTGCTGTTAATTATAAAAAATCATCCAAATTCAACAGCGTTTGGCAGTCAAGTTCTGATTCTTTAGTTTCTAACATCATTAAGTATAGTTGTCACTATTAAAGGCATTTTAAACGCTTTCCACTTAAATTAGTAAAAAGAAGTTTCAAGCAACTTATGTAAAACATAACTAACTTAAGGGAAAGTTAATATTTAGATAATATAAAGTTCAGTAAACTTATGAAAAAAGAAATAAATAGTATTTGCTTACAAATCTCAACACACAGACTTGCAACGAAATTTAAAAATATATATTAAAGGTATTTACATATGATATCTTAGAGAATTATGTTCTCATATTTCGGTAGGTGTACGCATTTTAATAACCATTCAGTAAATGGACAATTCTGAACTACATTCTTGGAGAGTCAGCTTAAATTTAATAGTCAAAGTATTCTTTTGATTCTACTATTAAATAAATGAAAGAAAGATGAAGCATACATCTAAAGCCACATCAAACGTTGTCCCCTCCTCAACACACCTGTTGACTAAACCCCATGATTCTGCTTCTTTCCCGTTAAGAATTCTCGCCATCATAATCATTTCTTTAGCACGAGCTTCTCCGATAACCCGTGGCAACGTTTGAGTTCCTCCAGCACCTGGAATAACACCTACTGCTGTTTCCACTAATCCTAATTTAGCATTAGCTGAAGCAATTCTTATATCACATGCTAGAGCAATTTCTAAACCGCCTCCTACAGCTGCACCTTCAATAGCAGCAACCGTCGCAATGGGTATGGAAGTCAACAGAGAAGCAGTTTTCTGAATTAGGCCTTTCACTAATTGACGCGCTTCATCTAAAAATATAGGCGTTCAATTATATTAATTAGCATTAACAATTAGGTAAGGATCGTGAAGTTAGTTAGATAAGCAGAGAGCCTCAAGAACTGAGAAATTTAAAGCACAGCAAAATACGAAATAAAAATTTATTCGTCATGCTTCAAAATTGGAAATTTCTAAGATATATTATGCAGAGCTGCACAAAAAATACTCTACATACATTCAGTTACTTGTTACTTGAAATAAACATATGATTGATAAAAAAATTGCCTAATTTTTCCAATTACCTCCTTATATTGCAAGATGTTGACAAAAAACTCTAATTTCAGCTCATTCGGTAAAAAAAGGAAAAACAATTTAAAATTTAAAATTTAAAAAACTTACTTATTAGGTTTTCCAGTTTTGACAAGTTAAATTAATTTAACTATTTTTCAGCAGTTAAACCTAATTAGTTTAATTGAGACTGAAAGAATAGCCCGGAGACGACAAGGGCTTGTTGTAAACTTAGCTTGGGGGAGAGACAAAAATAGTGCAATAAAATTGTTGAATGCTTCAGAATTCTTTAACTAATCAGAACTAAAGTAAAATATGCTAAATAATAATCAGCGAAATTCTAAACATGATCAAACGAGTTTTCAAGTTTTCAATTTTCAGTCGATTTTTACTATTTTCAGTCAAATACGATGCTTTTGAGAGACAGTTAAATTATTGCTTTCTCGTTTTAACAAAATAATTAATCGATTGAAATGAATTAATTTAACTTTAACTATAACTAATTAGTTTAATTGGTCATCACTGAGTTTTTCTAAGTTTAATCAAGAAATTCTGCATAATTTACCATGATTTTTAGATGCCGTTGTAATAAACATAACCAAGCTTTAAAATACAATTTGATGAAAAGAATAATTTTTGACATCAATTTTTTTTTACAATTTCTGACGTTTTTGAGCAGTGTCAATTTCGAAGAACATCACACAATTGAATGAAAAAATTGCATTTGAAATTCAAGATATGAATATATCTACTAGTATTTAAGTAAAAACACTTTTTCGTGTTGGAGTGCTACAAAAACTTCATTCTCAAGTCCCGCATGTTTTTATAAATGCTATCTACATATTGCAAGTTGATGCTTTTCTCTACTGCCTCACTAGCATATCTGATGCCTGATTTCCGTCATTAATTGATTCTAATGTTTTGCCTAAATTCAGGACAACTAAAAATTGGGAATCTTAAAAACTGAAATGAATCGGTAAACTAGTTGATGTGGCTTTAGCCTTCGAAGCATTTACTTTCCACATTAATTCAACCAAGATAGTAAAGTTAGAGGCTTTTTTGATTGACATCACAAATCTTCCATTTCACACGATCCAGATTTCACACATATGATATTGAAGATTTCAATGTCTCTAGCCCCGCCTGCTTGTATTGCAAATATTCCATTTTTTAATGATTGCCATCGTGTTTTCCTCAATTTTTGTCATAATGCAAACTAGACGAAAATGGGCTTAATTTGATAAAATTTTTAAAGTTGTGCAATGGATGTATATTTCTTATCAATATTTATAAATGTCAATGATGCTGTGGACAGAGGTATTAATGTTTTAAAAAGTTGGAACTAGAGTAACATCATCTCGTAATGTGTGAAAAACAGTTACAAGAGCATGCTGAACTTATATCACTTGAAGTTTTCTTTTGAAACGCCTTTTACCAAACATTTATCAGGAGGTAAATATTATTCAAGTGACAAAAAACTTGAATGTATGCTTTAATTTCATTGGTCAGAGTTTTAGTCTTTGAAAATTCTTATGAGTTCTTTAAAGATCAAAACAATGTTTCACTAATAAAAAATAAAATTTTAACACACAGAATTGGAAATCGTGTGCCATCTAACGCCTGAGCTCGAAGTTGTCGACAAATTAAAATTCTGGGTTTATGGATCACAAATGACCATAAGTGGGACAACCACATCAACTATTTGGTAAAGATGTGTCCCCAGGTTATATTTCCTTTCAGACTTTTGCGTAAAGATGCCTTGCAACTTGTCTATGTCTATAATTGTTTCAAAATGGATTATATATTGTCATATTTTGTTGGTCTCAAAAGTACCCACAGTGGTTAGTTGCAAACTGTTTGTAATCGACCACAATACATTATTTGTGGTTTATATGCTGGACATCTGGTTATACAGTCCCGAAGAATTCACGTGGCTGCCTCATTTTTCTTACAAACACAATGAATAAATCACATTCACCAATCTTTCCGAAATGGTCAATCAGTCGAAATTAAGGTCCTACCCCCGTCGCACACTGCCGTTAAGTTAATTGCTAAGTTAAGGTTCAGCTAATCCCGTCACACACTGCCGTAAAGGTAACCTTAACTTAAGCCTTAACGGCAATGTGCCACGGAATCTATTGAGTTAAGGCTAACCGCAACGCGAACCTCAACGTTTCTAGAGTTAAGTTAAGTTTACCTTAACGGCAGTGTGCGACGGTTTCGTTAAGTTAAGGTTTTTGATGACTGTTTTTGACAATATTAAAATAGAATTTGTATATGCATTAATAAATTCGCATAAACAAACAGTGGAATTACCATGCCAATCAGATGACAATTGTATTGTAATTCAGTAGCGTCAATAACATATGCCCGCGTTGAATAATAACAATTTTAGAGGAAACCAGTAACTTCATTGGTTAAAACAGCGAGGTTTCATTCACGCTACAAGTGCAAATATTGTTTTAAAACGTAAAGTTTTTAGCATATAAGTTCACCTTAAATTGAATTAGTTTGTTTTCCACTTTGTTTAAATAGAATGACTTTATTTCGTGTAGTAAAAATTTTGATGAATAGAAATATATATATATATATATATATATATTATATGTAGAATGGCAAAATAATTTACACAATTAAAAAAAATATGCACATGATTCCGAACCCTCCGTTTATATACGAACTTATTGGAGTTAAATTGCGTACAAAATTAAACATTAATGCAAATATTAAACCTAATTATTAAGTTATAGAATAGTACAGATTCAGTTTTTAATTCGTGCTTATCGCATGTTAAACTATATCGCAATTTGCAGCATTTTAAATTCACCAAATGCAATTACAAATTTAACGGTAACAACCGACTGGCAGTTATTAGATATTTTACATACAACATATTCCCCACTTTTTAGTTTAGGGTCGATTCCAATTCTAACTACATGCAGAGATTCAAACTTGAATTTAAGAAAGTTCAATCATTTCGAGAGATTTTATAATTTTCCTAGAAAGTTTTTTGACTACCTGTAAATTATTTGTGTGTTTTCGAATATGCCCATCTAATTTTAGTGTATATGATTCAAATATGTAAAAACTACTAAATGTAATTTAACTAGTATTTGTTCTGAACAAACATGTTTTATGATTAGATTTAACTTTCAAATATAATTTGATATGAAGGTTTTATATGTACCTACTGACCTAATATACATTTTGAACTAAATTTATTAAATAATTGTGAATACAATTTATCAACAAAACTAACAACTACCTATCAAATTCAAACATTTGTGCCGGGTCTCTGTAGCAAAGCACGAGGGATCCATGATTTCTGTGTTCAAAGTGGGTAGACGTCGTGTTTTTACAATTATGAGATTGTTTACAAACCTTAACTTAACGGCAGTGTGCGACCCTCTCTTGATCGTCACACACTACCGTTATTCTAAACCTGAAATTTTAACCTTAACTTAAGAAATACCGTCAATTGTGAATTCGCTCATAAAAGCAACAATTTATTCTACTCATGATACAATATATTAATAACTGACATATTGAAATATATGTTTCTCTCTCTCTCTAACCCTCAGCCACCTGAGAGAGAAAACTGAAATTTGGATTGGGCGTTTCTATTACCAATCAGACCACATGAGCTGGTAATGAGAAAAATTGAAAACAGTATTTGTGAATAGTCATACTAAAATAGCGTAGTAAATGCCTATAATTTTAATAATCAAATAAACTATGTAATGTGGAAGACAGATTTCGTACGATTCGTTCCTTAGATTTCAAGGAATGTAGAACATGTATTTGAACAAATGTTTATTAGGGAAAGTTTTAGTTTAGTAAAAGATATATTCAAACAACGGAATCACTACCTTGCGACATTGAAGACCTTTCCTTTAAGTCTGCACCAGCACAGAACATCTTAGGCTCTTTACTGCAGATTAACAAAGCGCGTAGATCACTTTTGTGAGCTAATGTGTGTACGGTGTCCAGATGCGTATGCAAAAGCTTGATCATTTCTAAGCTCAACGCATTCCGTTGCTTGGGCCTATTAAAACTCAAAACACCAATTTTATCTTCATGCGTTGTTTTAAACAAACATACCGGATCGTTTAGCGAGGAGCAACGTCGAGTAAATCGAAAAATATACGAACGAGAACTGAACATGGCTCAACTAAAAAAAATGAACTGAATAAAAAACTTAAGTTCAATGAAATAACTTTGAAAAATCACAGAGTGTGATAGAAACACACTTCTAAGAAATATTTGAAATTTAGAAACCAAAACACTGTTCTTCCTAAGATTCACTGTTACTGGAAAAGCAACAAAATTGATGCAAAAGTCTATAATAACAAACCATGTTTGCTTCACCATCATCATATTTCGAAAGTTTACGAGAATGCTACATATTGAAAAAGTGCTTCTAAGACAATGTGTCATATCTGTAGATGCTATTAAATAATTCTCTTTGTTAAGCTTCAACGGAAATAAAACTTTAGAATTCCGAAATCGAAAAATCCAAAAATCTGTACTTTTTGTAGAACACTATAGTATATATTTTGAAAGTAAAATTTAGATATTTTCAAAAGGTTCTCATCTGTAGGTACTATGTGATGCATTAAACCTAACAAAATTTGAAATTAAAAATACTTTTGATGGTAACACCAATTATTGATTTAGAAAAAATATGATTTATATTAAAGATGCAATATCTCAAACAACTAAAATAATTTCAGGTTATAATTTGAAGTAAGCTACGATCGCAATAAGTGCATCAAATCAGTCTTCTGGCAGTTTTTAGTAAAAATACCAAGCGACATTTTGTGATTTAGAAAACTCCGTTAAAAAATTATATTAATCATTACATTTGTTAATTAATGCTCAACACGAGTAAACGGGAAAAAAAGATAAAAACCTGTGGTTAAAATGAAGGAAAAGAAATGACTTTAAAGTTATTATGTAAGTACATTATCCTTTATGATCTGAAAAGTCCCACACAACTTGTTTCAAAATTATAGGTTTTGAAAATGAACCATGAGGATTTAAACTAAAATGTATCATTTGAAAACTAAGCAGAGGACAAAGCTATACAAAGGCGCAAAATATCAGCTTAAAAGTGGCTTAGTTCAAGGGTACCTTGACAATTCTAAAAATCATTCTTGTGACAACGCGTTCACTATATATGAATATAACTACATCTTTATTAAATTATTGAAAGGCTAACTTAAATACTTAAACTTTCAAATTTGCAATCGTACGTCAAGGTAATAAGTGTTTGTCACTACAGGAAATGCCTTATATAAAGGGATGATTTAGATCAGAGTATTGAAAAACAGCTAAAAAAGGTAGTTTTAAGATAAAACAAAGTAGTTTAAGAAATTTAATTAGGACAGTTTCACTGCATCAGATAAAATAATACACATATTATCAATTTGACCATTAATCATTTCTTCAGAACGGGACGCGGGATTTCCAGGAGATCACATATAGTATTCCTTACAGTTCTCAAATCATCCACACTGTTGTTAACCCAATCTGTACAAGTCAATAATTCTTCAAGTTCCTCAGACCTCTCTTCCTTAACAAAGTCGGAACTTACTAACAGCGCTTCATAGAGTTGTTCTGAAGCACAAATTCTGATTCGAGGATATCGATGGCACAGGAAAAGTGCAAACTGCAAAAGGCACTGTGTTCGTCCAGTTGATGCATACTGCAGTAGCGCGGAGAGCACAGACATTGCGGCGTGAAGTCGTTTGTAATCACAAGTTGCTTTTACTTCTAATCGTACAAGTCTAATTAACTCAGAAATTATTGCATCACCTTCCGGTTTCTCTACTATTTGGTCAAGCAATCCATCTTGGAGAAGAATACAAGTCGCTTTAAGAAATGGAAAAGATATACGAACATTTTTAACGTTGTTCTCTAAGATCTTGCAATAAACGTCGAAGAAGGCTTTAAATTTAGCAGTATTTGCTATTAACTTTGCACAATAAGTTCTCACTACTTCACTCGATACAAACACTAAAGATTCGGTGAGCCCACCCATGACCTGAACTAAACCTTCCAAAAGATAATAATTGTAGGACTCGATTTCAATTAACTTATCTATTAGGGGAAACGTAAATGACTCTGCTCGCAAATTTCTTACTATTTCATCATTTAATTCTGAAATAGGCGCAAACACATCCTTGAGTTTGCCAAAATCAGTAATTCTGGAAGTAATTGAACTTGGAGAACGATAAAGGACGTTTATTATCGCAATGAAAGCAACAGCTCTGGTTCTGTTGATTTTAGCCACTAAATGCAAAACTAAATGATTAACATACGTCATAACCACGTGATCTTCATATTCAAAGTCTGGAAATAGTTTGAAAACGTGCAAAATATTTTGCATAGAAGATTCTCTTACAATAACACCAATGTCACCTCTTTTATCCACAGTATAATCCTTGATCAAAGACAGCATGCAGTCCATTATAATTTTCATATTGGCTTTTGTAAGTAAATCTGTGGCATTTTCATCTTTAAGACAACTCAAAATTTTTGCGAATGAATTTAAAGTAGATACGCGGGCATCTGCAAAACTTTCTGTGCTGTTATCACCAATACGTGACAGCGATTGCAAAGTGCCCAATACGCGTTCAAATGCCCCGGGTAAGCCTAGATAACTGACAGGTAAATAACCGAGTATTCGTGCAGATCCCATTCGCTCATACTCTTTCGTAGACGTAGAGTAGGGAATAACACCAGCAAATATTTCGTGCAAAATCTTAAACGATCCGCCTTCATCGCCAACAAAATAATTCGATAGCAATATCTTAAAAGGCTCACAAACGCTTTCTTGAACTTCTAGTTTTACATATTTATGATTTTCTAAAAGAAAATTAAAGAAACTTGTTTGAGCTGCTTGAGATAATGGAAATTTTGTAACAGCTATGTTTAAAATGTACGAAGACAATGCGACTTTTAACACTTCCCCTCCAATTCCTTTGAGGAAACCTGCATCAGTCAATTTAATGGCAACATTTTCTAAGGCGTCTTTGACTTTCCCGGTAATAAGTTTGCTATAACCATTGGTCACTAATGAAGCAACTATATGCGATGTAGTGAGAATACTGCCATGTCTTGAATTAAGTTCTCGGTGAAGAAACATATCAGTTAATTGAGTAAGAAATTCATTAGCAATGTACTCAGGCGCTTTTACAACTAATCGACTACAAGCACTTGCAGCGAGTTTTCGAATGTTTAAATCCCAATGACATATTCGATATTCACGAAGATGATTTAAAATGTCTTTCAAGTATTCCTCAAAACCGCAAATGTACACAGATAAATTCAGGTAACAGTTATTCAAATTCCCAACGGCGAAATAGTCCGCAGTTGTCAAAATTTCAATACCATGTGGAAATGTCCCTTGCCGTCCAACGTTTTCCTGAAATGCAGCCGAAGCAGCTCGCCGACAATTAACTTCTTTATCAAATAAAAATACCTGAATCAAACCGCTAGCAAGATCTTTTACATACGGTTTTAAAACATCCGGCTCAAATGCGCGCGCCAAAGACCAAGCCACATAGCATGCAGCATCGCGAACATTGGACCCGACACTGAAAGCTCCACGATCTTCTTCAAACTGAAAGGCTTTTAGTAAAACGTTTAAAACCATTGGTAGTTTACGAGGAAGTAATAAGCCTCGTCTTCCAAGTTCTGCTAGCGCCAAACAACAGCCATGCCAAGTACCATTTTGTTCAAGAGGATTAAAGTATTCCATTAAACAATTAATTATATCGTCAGCAAGATCAGCAGGTAATCGGCCTGTAATGCGCCCAATACCTTTTGCAGCAGACCATCTAACAATAGTATCGCGATCCTTGATGGATGCACTTAATAAATCGCCCAAAATAGTTTCCACTTCTTCGCAGACATCATCAAATTCATCATCCTCACAGTTTTCAACCTTAGCAACCGATGCGGATTTGGTTTGAGATAAATTGTCAGTTAAAGATCTTGACCCTCTAAAATATCGCCAGGCAGCAACACGACTTCGCAAAAATGTAAGAGCGATACGTTGATAAAGTTTACAAGTAACTTTGCGAACAACAACATCCTCAAAATGAAGAAGATTGAAACCTTGCATGCATTTAAGTGTACGACATGCATAGGGCAAAAGATCTTGACGTTTACCAATTTTGAATATGGAAGCTAGGCACTTCAAAATTCCATAAAAATACGAGTCCCTTTTTCGAAAAGTAGTTGGATCCATTATACCCAAAGCCCAATCAAAGAAAATTGGCAATTGAGTAGATTTCATATCATGTCTAGTCAAAAATCTAGCTAGAAGCAATGAAGCAGCTTCGCAGCATTTATCAGTAGAACTTAAGTAGCGACGAACTAGTTGCATGAAACGAAGTGCTGTGGAAGAGTCGCCATTGTCAGTGAGTACTGCACCATCAAATCGATTCATGTCGAACGGTATCATGATAATAATGGAGAGCCACAAAAGTAAAACGTAACGAACTTCAAAAGTCTCGCCTTCATTCATATCTTGGTTCGCTAAAAGATCGAGAGCACGAGGAAGATCTCCAACTTCATGTGGCAACAGCCTTATAACATGCTTGGCGCCTCGACATTTGCAAATTATGTACATGAATTTAAACGCCAATGTTCTAACATCCTGTTTGAGAGAATTGTCCAAGGCTGTACTAAGAACATGACTGAACATATTTTCCAAATGTGGATCCATCAAATGGGGCTGTTCTTGATATCTAAATGAATATATTTTACAAAAAATAAACACAAATTGATTAGACTAGCAGACGATTGGTAAAATGCAAAAATGTCAAAGAATTATAGTATAAAGAAACTTCAAAGCTCCATTGTTTAATTACAATAAGTGTTTTTAAGAGTGGAATATTTCAAAACGAAAAGCATGAAAAAAATATTTACAATGAAAATATAAAGAAAAATCACTGGAGATAAATAACAGCTGACTACGATGAATATACATTACCAACAGAAAATAAACATTAAATGCAAATCTAAAAATTTCAGTAAATTAATATAACATTGAATCATTTGAACATTAAACTAGGCAAACTAAAGACTTTTTCATGACCCAATCTCATCTGACCCAAATGCCTGCAAAACGTTGGAGATGCAATTAGAATTGGTCTAAAATAAACTCAGCCTTCTCAATTTTTTTGAAAGGGTAAATTTAGTTAGTGTATAAAAACATGTTATATACAGCGAAGATATAAATGAAATGGCTAAGTAAGTATATGCCCCATTCAATATTATGAAAAAATGTTAGAATTAAATTAGTTGGCGTTGTAGTAAAAAAAACATTTGTTAGTAAATAACTATTAGTAAATATAAATTTCAATAAGTTTTAAAAGTATGATACTAGGGAATATGGTTCAAAGATTTAATGCCATGAGATCAAGGCTATATTTTCATTCAAAACCAAGACTAATACATTAACCAACAAAAACATGGACAACATTCTTTAAAATATGAAATTATATCGCACAATCATATTTGAGTTTATGTATTAAATTAACGTCACAAAAAAAATTTATAGAAATATACACATAGGAAGAAATCAGGTTCATGTAATAAGATGAGAAATATTATCTTCATTTCTAGTGTATGAAATTCGCAATGTTAATATATTAATAAAAATATAATTTGAAATTATGATGTTTCGTTATCACCCACAAAAAGCATCTATGGTCAATTGAAGAGTTCCGTGTTAAAAGAGGGCTAAGTCACATATTACCTTTGTTACGGGATAGGTACCTATGCGATATGGGGATTGATCTCAATGCCTATGCGGTACAAAAATTGCCTATGAGGTACAAGTTCTAATTTTTATCTATTTTTTAAGCTGAATCTATTTAAATAGGTCTAGTATTAATATATATATAGTGTTTTTTCTTAAAAAAAATATTTTGTTGCAGTGGGATACTTAAAAAATTTTTTTGCCTATGCGGTACGGCACAATGGGAAGTTGCCTATGCGGTACAGCCTGTTTAAAATTTCTTAAAACTATTATTCTAAATGTAAAATTTAATTTTAAACTGAATGCAGGCACTATAAAGTCGATAGCACCAATATTGACAGAGATATTACTGATTATATTTATAAATTCCACTCTGGTTAGCAGCACACAAAACGAAAATTCTAAATGTAAAATTTAATTTTAAACTGAATGCAGGCACTATAAAGTCGATAGCACCAATATTGACAGAGATATTACTGATTATATTTAAAAATTCCACTTTGAAAGTTAGCAGCACACTAAAGGAAAATTCAAAAGAAAAATATAGTAGGCCATGTTTTAGACTACTCTAAAGAACTTACATAGGTGTAATTTTTTATTTGCAATCGAATAAACCTAGTGCGAAGTCCATACGATCAAAACTACCTGAGCTATTAACGTTTAATTATTAAAATTTCATATAAAAAGTTAGTGGTACTCTAACCTAAAATTAAAAATTAAAACATAGTAGGCCATGTTTTAGACTACTTCTGAGAACTTTTCGAGATGTAGTTTTTAATTTACAATCTAATGCATTTAGTAAGAAGTCCAGACGATCAAAACTCGTTGAGATATTACTGCATAACCTATATTATATATATATATATAGTGTATATATATATATATAAATATATAAGTGGTAAAAATAAACGTGAATATCTCTGTCAATATTGGTGCAACTGACTTTGCACCACTTTTATTCGATTGCAAATTAAAAACTACATCTAGAAAAGTACTTATAAGTACTCTAAAACATGGCCTATTATGTTTCCGTTTATGATTTTTTATTAGTCAACCCAAAGTTTTTTAACTAAAATTTAACAAAGTACCCTAGTCCAATTCGGGGTATAATTGTTTCTTAGTTCGTTAATCTGAGAAGATATTTTCCTTGCGTTTCTGAAATATATGGTTTTTTGATGTAAATTCTTCAAATTCTACCCATAAGTTGATATTACAAGAGAATTCTTCTAACAATACATTTGCGAAGGGAATCAAGTGGTTCTCATTATTGTTCAAGCTGGAATCAAGTGGTTCTCATTATTGTTCAAGCTGCCCGGAAGTCTTTCGAGGATCTCTCTCTCTCTCTCTCTAGTGTCTCATAATCTCTATAGATAGATTTGCGATGATATCCTGCTTTCTTGAGCACCAAAATACGTGCAAACGTAGTTCTTGAAAGCTTGTTGAACAGGCCAACGGCGGCTAAGCGTAACCCTTGACTATGCCTCAAAATATTTATTTTGCTAATTGATTGAGGGGTGCATCTGGACATTATTTTTGAGTTAACTGGAGCTAAATCTTTGGAACTGGCAACACAGTGAAACTGATTTTGAAAATACTCAAACTAAATCTAAAGTGCCGTCTTAATACTTTTGACAAACCCTGAAAATGTTCTCGTTGCATAAAATCAAAAGCCATCAAATCACAATTACATTGCTTTCAAATTGTTTCTTGAATTGCTAGGAAATAAATTTTTATTATCTAACCTCATTTACCGATTTTTGCGCACAAATAATTCGCGAAATTATTATAACTATTAAATTGGTAATTTTCTCAAGACTTTTGTCCAGTGTACAAAAGATAATTGTTTAGTTAGATGAATGACAGGAAAAAAGGAAAAAAGCTGTATTTGAAAGATATCTCATATTTAGATAAAGATAGGAGCTATAGCTTGAAATAAGAAAAATAAGACCATAAATTTATATCCAACAGGAGAAATTAGTCGATAAAACAGGGGAAATCGATTTGAGGATTCTATGCACAACATACCTATTAGTATAAGCATTAGAAAACTTTTAAATAAACCTTTATATGTAGAACTGAAAAGTAACAAGTAAATTATGGAGGAATATAAATTCATTACTTTTTATGAAAGTAATAAGAAACTTTCAGTATATTAGTGTTTTTAATGACTACTCAGTAATATATAATATATAACACTGATTTATCTTTGAAATTATTCATCAATTTATCTATTATTAATTACACCTAATACCACGTTAATTAAAATAAAGCAAGTAGTAACTTACTAAAATAGCATGGAAATTTGAATATATAATCATGGGTTGAATTACAATAACAGGCAATGTTAAAAAAATAAAGCGAATTTAGACTCAAAATTAAAACTAAAAAAATTTACCCACAATGATGCTAAACTTTATAAATCTATTTGTATTTATATTCATGTCTAAATTCAATGTCTAATTTAGTATTTAATATAAGGATTTCCGATAGGTGCATAAAAACAGTAATCGACAAATTGTATCAGAAACAAAATTAAACAGTACTTTTTAAAATATAATTAAAAATAGACAGCACTAAACTGTACCGATCAATTAGCGTTAAAAAGCGATAATACGAGGATTCGATTTGCACTGTTGTAATGGATGGATTTCGGAGCCCGGTTATGTGCTTCATTACTTCCTCGAGATCCATGAAACAATCAAATGCGCAACTCAAACCAATAGGAAAATCTTCGTCTTTTTCTTTTTGCGGCATATTTTGACTATAAATATACAAATATAAATTCTTCACAATATAATGAAATAACATGTCATATACATGCATACACAAATAAATGTGCAGTATATATATTGATTTTACAAATTCGACTCAATCAATCACAATTTATACTTGCTTCGATAATTTCGGATTTAGGTGCCCATTCATATGTTCTTTAATTCCTGTACCCAAATTTCGACTTGTTTCACAGGCGTGCGATTTTTCCAACATACATGTATGTTATAATGAGCTAATTTGCATTGTACCCAGTCGATAAACATCTCGGATTAAGATTAATGCAGCTGCTAAGTTTAGTAGCCTATCAAAATCAATCACGATTTTGAATATAATATTTTTTCAAATACATCATTAAATGCTGTTGAAAATACTGTCTTAATATTTGAATTTAAGTCATTAGTAGCGTTAAATAAAGATTTTTTAAAATCAATAATTGCTCCAGATCCAGACTAAGAATAGCTGACACTAAAAATTTATGAGGTATAAAATATTCAAAGCCAAAATTGAAGTTTTTGCGGTTAAAGTTGGCATAGAAATTCCGTTTTCGCATTTCTTAAAATTTTATAAATGAACACTACCTAAAACTACCTATCTAATATCATGGATGTGCTATTAATTATTATTTCATTCAAATATATATATATATATATATATATAT